>UCOK01019504.1:0-13210 GCA_900474325.1 Synergus umbraculus
AAATCTCTTAAAATCTTTAGAAATCTCATAAAATGCCATGAAATCCTTAAAATTCTATAAAATCTTCAAAAAATTATACAATCCTGTAAAATTATTAGAAATCCCACAAAATTTCAAAACATTCTTTAAAATTCCACGAAAAAATTTCAGGAAAAGCTTCGAAATCTCTCAAAATTCGTTAAATTTTCTTAAAACTCCCAAAAACCTGTTGAAATCCCTGAAGAATCCACAAAAACTATTAAAATCATAAATATCTTGAAACCCAAGATAAAATTAACAAAAACCTTTAAAAATTCCTATAAAATCCTCTTTGAATTTCTGAACATCTAAAATCTCTTATAATCTTTAGAAATCTTATTAAATTCCATGAAATACTTCAAAATGTTTAAAAATATTTTAAAAATTAGAGAAATCAATAAAATCCCTGAAAAACTTTAAAATCCTTTAAACCCCATAAAATATTCTAAAACTCATAAAACTCTCTTGAAATCTTTTAAAATTCGTGAAAACTTCTTTAAATTCTTAGAAACTGCTTTAAATTCTGTAAATTATACGATAAAATTTAAAGGATGTCTAGGGACTTTAAATTTGAAATTCATGAAATTCCATAAAATCCTTAAAATTCTATAAAATCTTCTAAAAATCATACAATCCCTTAAAATTATTAGAAATCCCACAAAATTTCCAAAAATTCTTTAATATTCCATAAAATATTATTAAAATTATAAATTTCTTGGAATGCAAGTTAGAATTTGCAAAAATGTCTAAAAAATCATTAAAAAACCTCTTGGAATTTCTTAACATTTAAAATCTCTTATAATCATTAGAAATCATTAGAAAGCTTAAAAATTCTAAAAAATCTTTTAAAAATTAGAACAATCTCATAAAATCCCTGAAAATTATTAAAGTCTTTTGACGTCTTTTAAAATTCATGGAAATTTTATTATGACATTTAAAATCCCTTAAAGTCCCTTAAAACTCTCTGAAACCTTAAAAAATGTTCCTTTGAAATCCTTTTAAATTCTACTAATATGATTTTTAAAAGACTTTGTATAATTGAAAAGGATTTCGAAGATTGTCGTAAAATTTTAAGGGATTTTTTGAAATTATTCTAATTATTAAAAGATTTTATAGAATTTTTAAGGATTTCATGAAATTTGATCAGATTTCTAGAGATTTTAAGAGATTTTAAATGTTAAGAAATTTCAAGAGGATTTTAGGAATTTTTAGAGGTTTTTCCTAATTTTATCGTGGATTTCAAGATATTTATGATTTTAATGGTTTTTGTGGATTCTTCAGGAATTTCAACAGGTTTTTGGGAGTTTTAAGAAATTTTAACGAATTTTGAGAGATTTCGAAGCTTTTTCTGAAATTTTTTCGTGGAATTTTAAAGAATGTTTTGAAATTTTGTGGGATTTCTAATAATTTTTCAGGATTGTATAATTTTTTGAAGATTTTATAGAATTTTAAGGATTTCATGGCATTTTATGAGATTTCTAAAGATTTTAAAAGATTTTAAATGTTAAGAAATTTCAAGAGGATTTTAGGAATTTTTAAGGGACGTCTAGGGACTTTAATTTTTAAGGATTCATGGCATTTTATGGGATTTCATGGCATATTATGAGATTTCTAAAGATTTTAAGAGATTTTAAATGTTAAGAAATTTCAAGAGGATTTTAGGAACTTTTAGAGGTTTTTCTTCATTTTATCGTGGGTTTCAAGATATTTATGATTTTAATGGTTTTTGTGTATTTTTAAGGGATTTCAAGAGGTTTTTGAAAGTTTTAAGAAATCTTAACGAATTTTGAAGGATTTCGACTGAAATTTTTTAGTGCAATGATTTTCTTTTTCTTTTTTCAACTTCAAGTCATTAATGAGTTTGAAAATATTTTAATGTCAGTTAATTTTATTAAGGGATTTCAAAAGAATTTCTCCACGTATATGATTTTTAAAAGATTTTGTAGAATTGAAAAGGATTTCGAAGATTTTAATAACATTTTACGTGACTTTTTGAGATTGTTTTAATTATTAAAAGATTTTATAGAGTTTTTAAGGATTTCATGGAATTTGATGGGATTTCTAAAGATTTTAAGAGATTTGAAATGTTAAGAAATTCCACGAGGTTTTCATAAATTCTTAGAGATTTTTTCGAATTTTAACTTTAATAATTTTCAAAATATTGTATGGAATTTTAAATTATTTTGTGAAATTTTATGAGATTTCTAATAAAATATTAAATGATTTTGTGATTTTTAGAAGATTTTATAGAATTTTAAGGATTTCATGGAATTTCATGAGATTTCTAATAATTTTAATAGATTTTAAGGGACGTCTAGGGACTTTAATTTTCATCGTATAATTTACAGAATTTAAAGCAGTTTCTAAGAATTTAAAGAAGTTTTCACGAATTTTAAAAGATTTCAACAGATTTCTATGAGTTTTAGAATATTATATGGGGTTTAAAGGATTTTAAAGATGTCGGGTAATTTTATTGATTTCTCTAATTTTTAAAAGGTTTTATAAAATTGTTAAGGATTACATGGAATTTGATAAGATTTCTAAAGATTTTAAGAGATTTTAAATGTTATGAAATTACAAGAGGTTTTTATGAATTTTTAGAGATTTTTGCGAATTTCAAATTGTATTTCAAGATATTTATGATTTTAATGGTTTTTGTGTATTTTTAAGGGATTTCAAGAGGTTTTTGAAAGTTTTAAGAAATCTTAAGGAATTTTGAAAGGATTTCGAAGCTTTTCCTGAAATTTTTTTGCGCCATTAGTTTGTTTTTCTTCTTTCAACTTCAAGTCATTCAAAAGCCAATCAGGTAATCTAGTAATAAAATATTTATGAAAAATAAAAACGATAAAAATCTGAATATTGTGGAACTTTTAAGAAATCATAACGAATTTTGAGAGATTTCGAAGCTTTTCCTGAAATTTTTTTGCGTAATGATTTAGTTTTTCTTTTTTCAACTTCAAATCATTTATGACTGAAAATATTTTAATATCAGTGAATTTTATTGACGGATTTCAAAAAGAATTTCTCCACATATAATTCTTTTAAAATTCGTTAAAAATATTCTAAATCTCATAAAAAATTCCATAAAATATTTTATGGAATTTTATACACTCAAATAAACGCCTAGTTAAATTAACTAGAATTTTGGGTGAAATTATAAGGAATCTAATCTTTAAATCGTGCGCGTGTCTGCTAGTAAAAAAAAACTAAATTAAAAAATAAAAAAAAAAAAGAAATAAAAAGAAACTAATACGAGATAAAGTATGGACTCAACTTCGCGAGAAGTAGAAGGGTTTAGCTTGTACTAAGTACTCCTGCTGGAGTTTTCCAGACTATCTGCTTATTCCCTAACGTGTTTGTTCAGACCCGCATCTAAGAAAGTTTCTTCGTGGAACTGTTAAACTGTTTCCAGGCGATTAAATTTCAAGATCTGGAATGCAAAATGAAGTCGATTCTTGAAGTTATCGGCATAAGTAAATTTTAACAGAAATGGTGCTTAATGCGAACTCGAGAGACCTTTAACGAGTCTCTGGCGGTGAGTATCTTCTGAACAAGTTTTGAGCCTCTGAATTCGATGTCTTCCGGATTTCAATAGTTCAACTACTTTCTTATGATACTTTTTCGATAATTTTCAAGGAAAAAAAAGTTCAACATTTTCAATAAAACAGGATTCAATTAAGGCCATGTAAGACTTACCCGATCCCTACCTTACCGACATTTTTTTGTCTGCAACGCTACGTCTACATTTATTGAGATATCAAATTGAAAATTTCTAAAATTAAAGAAAACATGCTAATTTATGTTTATCTGGTCTTAAATTTTTGTAAAAATAAAAAAAGAATTTTTCAAAAAAATTTTTTTTTACAAATGTCAATATTTAAGACCAGATAAACGTACCTTAGTGCTTTAGCTTAAATTTCAGAAATTTTCAATTTGATATCTGAATAAATGTAGACGTAGCGTTGCAGAGAAGAAAATGTCGGTAAGGTAGGGAGCGGGTAAGTCTTACATGGCCTTAAGATCGGAAGAGTTATACTTTCTTAAATTAGCTCTTCACTTTTCTCGAGACTTAATTTTCTAGTCTTTTTGTTGAATTTTTCTTCTTTTCTTTTTTCCCGCAGACAAATATTGAGGAAATGAGCTTCACCTTGTTTTACCAGTTAGTATTGTTGGATGAGATAAGTCGAGAAGAATGATGATCCTGATCCAAGCAATTCTTGAATTTTCTCAGCATACATTTGCATAAGCTAAGAACCGTTCCGGAATAACGCTTTCTTTCTTTGTCTTTGAGATTCTTTTAACTTCGTGAGAAGCTCAAATAAGAATATTACCTCTTTCTGCAAACAAATTTTGTTTATACACTTCAGAAATCTTTAAACTTTCATCAGATTTTTCATCAATTTCTTGTCAGAAAATGTTTCCTTCACAATGAGTGATTAGTTTTTGAATGACTTGAAGTTGAAAGAAGAAAAACAATCTAATGGTGCAAAAAAATTTCAAAAAAACCTTTGAAATACCTTAAAATTCGTTAAGCTTTCTTAAAACTCAAATTAAATTCTTGAAATCCCTTAAAAATCCACAAAAACTATTAAAATCATAAATGTCTGGAAATCCAAGTTAAAATTAGCACAAATCTCTAAAAATCTTTAAAATCCTTTAAACTCCATATAATATTCTTAAACTCATAGAAATCTGTTGAAATCTTTTAAAATTCGTGAAAACTTCTTTAAATTCTTAGAAACTGCTTTAAATTCTGTAAATTATACGATGAAAATTAAAGTCCCCAGACGTCCTTTAAAATCTATTAAAATTTATTAGAAATCTCATGAAATTCCATCAAATCCTTAAAATTCTATAAAATCTTCAAAAAATTATACAGGTCTTCAAAGTTATTAGAAATCCCACAAAATTTCAAAAAATTCTTTAAAATTCCATAAAAAAATTTCAGGAAAAGCTTCGAAAATCTCAAAATTCGTTAAGATTTCTTAAAACTCCCAAAAACCTGTTGAAATTCTTTAAGAATCCACAAAAACTATTAAAATTATAAATATCTTGAAACCCAAGATAAAATTATCAAAAATTTAGCAAAAATCTCTAAAAAACACCTAAAATCCTCTTTGAATTTCTGAATATCTAAAATCTCTTATAATCTTTAGAAATCTTATTAAATTCCATGAAATCCTTAACAATTTTATAAAACCTTTTAAAAATTAGTGAAATCAATAAAATTCCTGCCAAACTTTAAAATCCTTTAAACCCCATAAAATATTCTGAAACTAATAAAAATCTCTTGAAATCTTTTCAAATTCGTGAAAACTTTTTAAAATTCTAAAAAAATCTGGTAAAAATCATAAAATCCCTTGAAATTATTAGAAATCTCACAAAATTTCGCAAAATTCTTTAAAATTCCATAAAATATTTTTTAAATTATTAAAATCTCTTGACTTCCTCAAAATTCTCTAAAAATCTTTGAAATCTCTTAAAATTCGTTAAGATTTCTCTACACTCCCAAACCCCTCTTGAAATCTCTTAAAAATCCACAAAAAACCATTAATATTATAAATCTCTTGAATCTCTTAAAATTCTTAGAAATCTTATAAAATTTTATGAAATCTTTAAAAATTCTAAAAAATATTTTCATAATTAGAACAATCTCATAAAATCCCTGAAAATTTTACGACAATCTTCGAAATCCTTTAAAATTCTACAAATTCTTTTAAAAATTATATATGTATAGAAATTCTTTTGAAATCCCTCAATATAATTATACCTAACAAATTTAAAATCGTTTAAACTTCATAAAAATATTTTGAAATCTTCTTAAATATGTGAAAGCCTGTTAATATTCCCATCAAAAATTTTTTGAAATTCTTTAAATTCTACGATAAATATTTAAAGACACTTTACGTTCTTTAAATTCCATTAAAATTATTAGAAATTTTGGTACAGTCCATGAAATGTGAAAATTCTATAAAATATTTTAAAAATTAGAAAATCCCTTAAAATTATTAGTCTCTTGACTTCTTTTAAAATTCCTCGAAACTTGACAAGATTTAAAATCAATTAAATTCTCTTAAAATACTTAGAAACATTTTTAAATCACTTCAAATTTCATAAAACCTTGGAAATTGCTTAAAATTCATTAAGATTTCTTAAAACTCCCAAAAACCTATTGAAATCCCTTAAAAATCCACAAAATCCATTAAAATCAGAAATCTCTTGAAATACAATTTGAAATTCGCAAAAATCTCTAAAAATTCATAAAAACCTCTTGTAATTTCATAACATTTAAAATCTCTTAAAATCTTTAGAAATCTTATCAAATTCCATGTAATCGTTAAAAATCCCACAAAATCTTTTAAATCCCATAAAATTTTACGACAATCTTCGAAATCCTTTTCAATTTCATAAAATTTTTTTAAATTTTTCTACGGAAACCTTTTTAAAATCCTTAAAATTCCACAAAAATTTTCAAAATCAAATCTTATGAAATCCACATTAAAATTCATGAAAATCTCTAAAAATTCCTAGAAACGTCTTGAAATTCCTTAACATTTAAAATCACTGTAAATCATTAGAAATCTCGCCAAATTCCATGAAATAATTAATAATTTTACAAAATTTGAAAAATTCCATACAATATTTTGAAAATTATTAAAGTTAAAATTCGAAAAAATCTCTAAGAATTTATGAAAACCTCTTGGAATTTCTTAACATTTAAAATCTCTTTAAATCCTTAGAAATCTTATAAAATTCCATGAAATCTTTAAAAAATTCTACAAAATCTATTAAAAATTAGAACAATTTCATAAAATTCCACAAAAATTTCCAAAATCATAAATCTTATGAAATCCACTTTAAAATTCATGAAAATCTCTAAAAATTCCTAGAAACGTCTTGAAATTCATTAACATTTAAAATCACTGTAAATCGTTAGAAATCTCGCCAAATTCCATGAAATAATTAACAATTTTACAAAATTTGAAAAATCTCTTAAAATCTTTAAAAAATTTTAGAAGTCTCATAAAAATCCATCAAATCCATAAAAATTCCACAATATCTTTTAAAAATCGACTCATTTCTTGAAAGTCTTTTAAAAAAATGTGCCTTTTTGAAATCCTTTAAAATTCTACTAAATCTTTCAAAATTAAAACTTTCAAAAACCTCTTGAAATCCAAGTAAAAAATTGTAAAAAGCTCTACAAATTCCAAAAAATCTCTTGGAATTTCTTAATATTTCGAATCTCTTAAAATCCTTAGAAATCTTATGAAATTCCATGAAATCCTTGAAAATTCTACAAAATCTTTTAATAATTAGAAAAATCTCATGAAATCCCATAAAATTTTACTACAACCTTCGAAATCCTTTTAAATTCTACAAATTCTTCTAAAAATCATATATGTATAGAAATTCTTCTGAATAAATTCCTCAATAAAATTATCTTAAAATACCCAGAAACTTCTTAAAATTCTTTAAATTCTACGATAACATTAAAAGTCTCTACGTCCTTACTGAAATTCCATTAAAATTATTAGAAATATCGTTACATTCCATGAAATTCTGAAAATTCCATAAAACCTTTTAAAAATTAAAAAATCCCTGAAAATTATTAAAACCTTTTGACTTCTTTTAAAATTCCTGGAAATTTTATTATAAAATTTAAAATTTCTTAAAGTCCCTTAAAATTCTCTGAAATCCTAAAAAATGTACCTTTGAAATCCTTTTAAATTCTACTAATATGATTTTTAAAAGATTTTGTATAATTGAAAAGGATTTCGAAGATTGTCGTAAAATTTTAAGGGATTTTTTGAAATTATTCTAATTATTAAAAGATTTTATAGAAATTTTAAGGATTTCGTGAAATTTAAGAAATTCCAAGAGATTTTTCGGAATTTTTAGAGCTTTTTACGAGTTTTAACCTGGATTTCAAGACATTTATGTTTTTAATCGTTTCTGTGGATTTTTAAGGGATTTCAAGAGGTTTTTGGGAGTTTTAATAAATCTTAACGAATTTTAAAGTATTTCGAAGGTTTTCCTGAAATTTTTTTTTTATTAGAAATCCCACAAAATTTCAAAAAATTCTTTAAAATTCCATAAAATCTTATTAAAATTATAAATTTCTTGGAATGCAAGTTAGAATTTGCAAAAATGTCTAAAAAATCATTAAAAAACCTCTTGGAATTTCTTAACATTTAAAATCTCTTATAATCATTAGAAATCATTAGAAAGCTTAAAAATTCTACAAAATCTTTTAATAATTAGAACAATCTCATAAAATCCCTGAAAATTATTAAAGTCTTTTGACGTCTTTTAAAATTCATGGAAATTTTATTATAACATTTAAAATCCCTTAAAGTCCCTTAAAACTCTCTGAAATCTTAAAAAATGTTCCTTTGAAATCCTTTTAAATTCTACTAATAAGATTGTTAAAAGACTTTGTATAATTGAAAAGGATTTCGAAGATTGTCGTAAAATTTTAAGGGATTTTTTGAAATTATTCTAATTATTAAAAGATTTTATAGAATTTTTAAGGATTTCATGAAATTTGATCAAATTTCTAGGGATTTTAAGAGATTTTAAATGTTATGTAATTTCAAGATATTTATGATTTTAATGGTTTTTGTGGATATTTAAGGGATTTCAAGAGGTTTTTGGGAGTTTTAATAAATCTTAACGAATTTTAAGGTATTTCGAAGGTTTTCCTGAAATTTTTTTTTTATTAGAAATCCCACAAAATTTCAAAAAATTCTTTAAAATTCCATAAAATCTTATTAAAATTATAAATTTCTTGGAATGCAAGTTAAAATTAGCAAAAATCTCTAAAGAGCCAAGGTATATTAAACAACCTTTTTATTTCCCCCTTCAACCATTTTTTACATATTCATTAGCATGGGCTAAGAAATTCGATTCTATAAATTTCCAGAGGTAAAAACTTTTCTGTTTTTAATTAAAACTTTTCGACATTCGAGGAGAAGTTCAAGTGGTTTAGTAAAAAAGCGAATTTCACAGAGAAAGCAGTGCTTCGCTGACAATGGATCTAAATTGGTAAAAGGTTGAATAAATTAAGGATATACATACTTATTGACATTTTAAATGCTCCTCGAGTTTAATCAAGTTCTCTATATTATTTTTCGATAAAATTGCTCTTTGATACTTACAATGAAAATATTCTAACAGTCTTTGAGTATGAATGAAATTTTCTTCATAAACTGAACAATTTTTCAAGCTTTTGTATATTTTACAAGTGGACCAAAGTTTTAATACACTGTTTAAAGTCACATAAACTGAAACTCCCTCTTTTCATTTATCGTGCCACGGAATAATGATTCATTCAGTCAGTTTCCGTAAGTCAGGATTCTTTTAACGTCTTTTTTTTATTACCTCATATCACTCGTTTTTTATCGCAAAATTTCAATAAGGAGATTGCAGGTTGAAATTTTTATAGAATATTTATATAGATATTCTGCCTCTATATATTAATTGAACCATTTATACAAATTTCGAAAGTCTTCAACGCTAATTTTTATGAAAATTAAGAAGTTTTTGGGTATTTTAAGGTATTATTTTTATTGAGGAATTTCAAAAGAATTTCTATACATTACATGATTTTTAATTTTAAAAGATTTAGTAGAATTTTAAAGGATTTCAAAAAGGCACATTTTTTTAAAAGACTTTCAAGAAATGAGTCGATTTTTAAAAGATATTGTGGAATTTTTATAGATTTGATGGATTTTTATGAGACTTCTAAAAATTTGAAAAGATTTTAACAGATTTTTCAAATTTTAAAAAATTGTTAATTATTTCATGAAATTTGGCAAAATTTCTAATGATTTACAGTGATTTTAAATGTTAAGGAATTTTAAGACGTTTCTAGGAATTTTTAGAGATTTTCATGAATTTTAAAGTGGATTTCATAAGATTTATGATTTTGAGATTTTTTCGAATTTTAACTTTAATCATTTTCAAAATATTGTATGGAATTTTAAAGGATTTTGTGAAATTTTATGAGATTTCTAATAAAATATTAAAGGATTTTGTGATTTTTAGAAGATTTTATAGAATTTTATAGAGATTTCAAAATGTTTTGGAGAATTTTTAAGATCTCTAACGAATTTTAAATGTTGTAATAAAATTTCCAAGAATTTTAAAAGAATCCAAAGAGAATAATAATTTTAAAAAATATTTTATGTAATTTTTTAGAATTTTGTAACATTTTATGAGATTTCTAACAATTCTAATAGATTTTAAAGGACGTAAAGAGACTTTAAATGTTATCGTTGAATTTTAAGAACTTTAATAGGTTTCTGGGAATTTTAAGGTAATTTTACTGAGGGATTTCAAACGAATATCTATAAATTACATGATTTTTAATGTTAAAAGATTTAGTAGAATTTAAAAGGATTTCAAAAAGGCACATTTTTTAAAGACTTTCAAGAAATTAGTTGATTTTTAAAAGATATTGTGGAATTTTTATGGATTTCATAGATTTTTATGAGACTTCTAAAAATTTGAAAAGATTTTAAGAGATTTTTCAAATGTTGTAAAATTGTTAATGATTTCATGGAATTTGGCGAGATTTCTAATGATTTACAGTGATTTTGAATGTTCAGGAATTTCAAGACGTTTCTAGGAATTTTTAGAGATTTTAATGAATTTTAAAGTGGATCTCGTAAGATTTATGATTTTGAAAATTTTTGTGGAATTTGAAGGAATTTTATAAAATTGTTCTAATTTTTAATAGATTTTGTAGAATTTTTTAAGGATTTCATGGAATTTTATAAGATTTCTAAGGATTTAAAGAGATTTTAAATGTTAAGAAATTCCAATAAGTTTTCATAAATTCTTAGAGATTTTTTTGAATTTTAACTTTAATAATTTTCAAAATATTGTATGGAATTTTAAAGTATTTTGTGAAATTTTATAAGATTTCTAATAAAATATTAAAGGATTTTGTGAGTTTTAGAAGATTTTATAGAATTTTAAGGATTTCATGGAATTTCATGAGATTTCTAATAATTTTAATAGATTTTAAGGGACGTCTTAGGGACTTTAATTTTCATCGTATAATTTACAGAATTTAAAGCAGTTTCTAAGAATAAAAGAAATTTTCACGAATTTTAAAAGAATTCAACAGATTTCTATGAGATTTAGAATATTATATGGGGTTTAAAGAATTTTAAAGATGTCGGGTAATTTTATTGATTTCACTAATTTTTAAAACGTTTTATAAAATTGTTAAGGATTTCATGGAATTTAATGAGATTTCTAGAGATTTTAAGAGATTTTAAATGTTAAGAAATTTCAAGAGGATTTTAGGAATTTTTAGAGGTTTTTCCTAATTTTATCGTGGGTTTCAAGATATTTATGATTTCAATGGATTTCGTGAAATTTAAGAAATTCCAAGAGGTTTTTGGGAATCTTATGATTTTTTAACGAATTTAAAGGAATTTCGAAGATTTTCGTGGAATTTTAAGGAATTTTATGAAATTGTTCTAATTTTTAAAAGATTTTGTAGAATTTTTTAAGGATTTCATGGAATTTTATAAGATTTCTAAGGATTTAAAGAGATTTTAAATGTTTAGAAATTCCAAGAGGTTTTCATAAATTCTTAGAGATTTTTTCGAATTTTAACTTTAATAATTTTCAAAGTAATGTATGGAATTTTTCAAATTTTGTAAAATTGTTAATTATTTCATGGAATTTGGCGAGATTTCTAATGATTTAAAGTGATTTTAAATGTTTAGGAATTTCAAGACGTTTCTAGGAATTTTTAGAGATTTCATGAATTTTAAAGTGGATTTCATAAGATTTATGATTTTGAAAATTTTTGTGGAATTTTAAGGATTTTAAAAAGGTTTCCGTAGTAAAATTTTAAAGAATTTTATGAAATTAAAAGGATTTTTAAGATTGTCGTAAAATTTTATGGGATTTAAAAGATTTTGTGGAATTTTTAAGGATTACATGGAATTTGATAAGATTTCTAAAGATTTTAAGAGATTGTAAATGTTATGAAATTACAAGAGGTTTTTATAAAGTTTTAGAGGTTTTTGGGAATCTTATGATTTTTTAACGAATTTAAAGGAATTTCGAAGGTTTTCGTGAAATTTTAAGGGACGAGGATAGGAATACATATTTTAAATATGTATAAGTAGGTATAAACAGTGGAAAATTATGTTGCTCAAATTGTCAAGAATTTTCCTCAGTGAAGTTGGAATAATTTCAGTGGTAAACATATTTCGTTCCATTTTCCTGCGATCTCGTTGAAAATACCTTCAGGCGCGATTCGAAATACTCATAGAGTCGAGTATGACTCCCTAGTGATGTCGAGATGACGTTGCTGACTCAGAGGCAGCAGGTAGGGTAACTTTAAATTACAAAACACTCCGTATCCATCAGAGACTGAAGGGAGGAAAGTGGAAACACTGTGTTGAGTCATCCATTTAATACCACGCGAAATACATCTCCAAAGTAAACGACAAATGCCATACGAAAGTTCGTATTGCGCTTTTATAATTATATACAAGAACGAACGAATTTACTTTCTTTTCCATATTATATAATTTATTATATATTTTATTTCTCTAATCTCTTAAAATCGATGTGAAAAAAAAAGAACTTTGTGAAAAGCTCTAAAAGTTCCAAGAAACTTTTGAAAACCTGTGAAATCGATTAAAATTCGTGGAAATCTCTTCAAATTTTAAGAAAATTCTTGAGATTATTTTTAATTCAATGATAACAATTTAAATCCTTTTTATATCCATTAAAATCCATTAAAAGTATTAGAAATATCTTCAAATTCCATGAAATCCTTAAAAATTCCAGAAAAATTTTCAAAATCATAAATCTTTTGAAATCCACGTTCAAATTCATGAAAATCTCGAAAAATTCCTAGAAACCTTTTGAAACTCCATGAAAAACTTTAAAATCTCTTAAAATTTCCAGTAAAATTCTTGAAATTTTATGGTAACATTTAAAATTTCTTTATATCTTTTATATCCATAAAAATATTACATTCTTATCAAATTCCATGAAATCCTTTAAAATTGTCACAAAATCATTTAAATATCAAAAAAATCTCTCGCAATCACTTAAAATTATTAGAAATCTCATAAAATTCCTTAAAACCTCATAAAACTCTTACAAAGCTTTTAAAATCCCTTAAAATTTCACGAAATATCTTAAAATCCCATAC
>UCOK01019505.1:0-15109 GCA_900474325.1 Synergus umbraculus
GTTCCACGCTGTTGCAGCTCCGTTGAAAATGTGGTTCCTTTAGAATCTGTCAAAATCGGGGTGTTAATCAGAAGTAAAGAACTACTAAAAGTGGTTCCTTTGATGACATGAAGTTATCTGTAAAGGCTCTTTTACTTGTTTTTGTTTTTGCTCATCAGTTCAATGTTCTCAAAGTTGGCTCCCTGCGCGCGCAGCGTGTGTTAGAGAAATTCTGCCATTGGCTGTAATGTGCGCGCGATTCAAGATCGAATTAAATCAATTCGATTTTGAATCGCGCGCCACATTACAGCCAATGGCAGAATTTCACTAAGACACGCTGCGCGCGCAGGGAGCCAACTTTGAGAACACTGCATCTGTCAAGTAATGTGGTTATTTTGGACGACAAAATTTGGTTCCTTTGGATCCATTTTCGAAAAAGAGTGAATTTCACACCGTAGGAGTTCTGGTTTGTTGCATATCCATTGGAACCCAAAAGTGGTTCCATTTAAGATACTAGTTTTTACAGTGTAGTAAGCTACGATGTAAAATATACGAATATAATAAATCTATTAATATTCATCAATAGATTTATCAACTGACAAACGCATAAATGCAAACAGAACGCTTTTTATTAGGGATGCGAAACGAGCCTCATAAATGTCCAGGGTCTATATTTTATAAAAGAATTTATTATCTGATCACCTAGCCATGAGACCTATTATGTACCTCGTCAGTTTCAATGATCACTTTTGATGATTCTTAGACATAATACCTGCTGGACTTATCGTTTGCATAGAGGTGCTATTTGTATCCAAGTAGCCTCCCCATCAGTTCATATTTTATTATAATGGAGATAGAAATACGGGTCAAAGATTCTTGGATAGAAAAGGGAGAAGATTTTATTAGCCTTGAGGGTTAAACAGTACCCTCCTCTAGACATGATTCTTTTTGAATATAGAAATGAATTTTTACATCGGATTAGAATATTCTCTAGACTTATAAAAACTTACTTAAAGTAAAAACTTATGTTCAATTGTTATATATATATATAAGATTGAATGGTTAATAATGAACTAATCATTATATTGTTGTTTGTTACAGATATCGAAGAAGGCTGCGAATGATGAGAAAAAGGAGCGACCCAATCTTACGCAAGTCACGCGCACATCCACTTGGTAAGTGGATCATTGACAATTATATTCTTAGGGTTAATTAGAATTTACGCCTTTCCATCATACACACGCGGATTAATTCGTGGTCTCCTTTTTCTGAGGTTAAACGTTTGAGAATCCCTGCTCGCCGTGCGACTTTTTGAGTTGTCGTGGTCCCACGCTGACTGTGGACTGTATGTACAAACGCAGACAGAACCACGCTTACGATCATACGTTACCCGTTATATGTCGAGTCTGCGCTATCGAGAATGTCTTCGCTCGGTACATATACATACCTTAGCTCACACGGAAAATGAACACGCGCCTGAATTCATACGCACATACAGATGGTTGCATTAATTTTGAGGCCTTTCCAGACTTTACATGTCTTGTATCTTGTATCTTGTTCATTATCTTGTCGATGAATTTGTCGAGCCACCCCCAAAACCCTAAAATTCATCAACTTCTACCGACTTGCGACTTGCAACCTGGAATTCACTTGGAACGCAATCACCTGGGCTTTCAGCCAGAGAAACGCAAAACCGCAGAAAACACTTTCCTGAGTGCATGAAGTCCATGTGATTCGATTTTCGAGATGAGATTTGAGAAAGTTGAATGGAAAAGCTCTTGATTAATTAAACTCGTAACTTTCAGGATCCACCCTAATTGGAAGTCTCTAACTAGCTCCTGCCATCCGTTACATGCTAAATGCTACATCATCCTACATGCTAAAAATTATAAAAAATGTCTGGATAAAAATAATATCCAGTCGGATCCATTGATAAAGAAGTTAAAAATACAAAAAATCTCCACTCGTTTCCGACACTTTTCGAGAAAAAAATATACGACTCTATTACATGGGTCGTTAACTCCTAAAAACAGAAACCACTAATGAAATTGTGCCAAGGTCTCGCGACGTTTATTCTCAGTTATCGTTGTAAAGACGGGGCGCCACGTGTTTCAGGGTTTTTTTACTTTCCGGATGGTAGCAACCCGAGTGATATATGTGTTTCCGGGTGGCCGCCAGACCGGAAATTTCGAAAAACAGGGAAAGTGATTTTCTTTTCAGACTTGAGTAACTGATCTTTTGCTCTGCATCTCTCTGATGCCAAAGATATATATGTTTTTTTATCCGAATCTAAAGTTCTTCTCTCTCTTAAAATAAATGGGAATGGCTGGAAATACTTAAAATTTGTCCAGAAAATCTACAGGTTCGCATCTTGGGATTCCTCTTGAAAGACACGTGGTTTTCTTCGAGTTCATTGAACTCGAAGAAAAATGTCGCGTCGAGTCGCCCAATGACACAAAAATAACTTGGTTCTTGCGTATGGGGTGACATTGACATCCATTGCTACTTAACGCGAAACAGGCCAGCAGGCAAAGATTCGATAAGCTGCGAATACAGGATAATAAAATAAGTCTGGCAGACTGACTTATCTATAATGGAACGATTCTCAGGGATTTAAATTGATCGGATTGACATTGACATAGTGCACACCTTCACGAAATCTTCCATTATTCATGTAGATTATCTATAAATTATCATATTATAATGTGGCCATGGATAGTTTACCTTGAAACAATCAGCTTCGAATCGAATTGTTAAAATTCTGAAAAACCGTCTTCACTTTTGAGATGAAGGTTTCACATGAACCGTTTCACATGATCTATTTCGCATCTAGTTTATTTTACAATTGGAAATTGGAGTTGCTATTCTGATCTTAGTACAACAATCAAATTCCAAAGAATCTTAATTTGTGTCATTCGATGTGTCATTGAATGTGTCAGTTTAATAACACATGATAACGACTGTTAAGCACAACAATTTCATATAATTTAAAGATCGATTTAAAGGCATTAGCTAACCAATCATTCCCAATGATTAAAGGTATAGAAAACACATTGTTGCGTTAAGATCGGTTAAGATAGACATACTAAGTAGCGATAGAGGAACACAGAAATGCAAGTAGGTCGAGCCAAGCTTGGACTGTCTCCCACGGCAAGCAGGGCCGCAAGTCCGCTGCATTCCAATCGCAGGCCCTTTATATGGACTCCAGTGGATCCTTTATTGCTACTTGTGTGGAACCTGTACCCACAAAGTCTCAAATTTGAATTCTCTCAAAAATTCTCCACTGAAAATACGGTTCAACTATAGAAAAAACAGTTTATCTACAGATATCTTCATCATACCGATTCCTCAAGATTCAAGAACTTGGCATTTGCTCCTAACTTGATGGAATCTTAACTTGATGAGATACATTCATGTCTTCCTCTTTTACATCAAAGGCCATGCTTTCTGAATATCATACCCTTCCAATTCATAAAAAAAAATACGAGTGGAAAATGCTATTCAAAGAAAACTGGTATCATTGCTTAATCTACCCTAGTTAATACATCTTTTGTCTCGAAGATCATCTGTTACGACCTGCTGTCGTCAAGTAGATATGATTTGAGAGATGCTGAAGCAGTGAATCAACTGGAGAAACTTATAATTGAGATTGTTGACATTAATTGGATACTTTGTACTTTAGTCTCTTTACTTTGGTCTCTTTTACTTTGGTGTCTTTACTTTGGTCCCTTTACTTTGGTCTCTTTACTTTGGTCTCTTGAACCTGGATCGAAGTAAACTCGTAGTTTATCAGAGCACATCAAGGGACTGGAGAAACTGGAAGCCCTTAGTGGTGTCGGAGAGGAACTCGGAGAGGAATGGACCATGGTAAGACGACAACAAGGGTATGCCACAGGTAGTATAACCTGTGATAAACCTGCGTGATGACTGGAACAGTGATGGTGGTGTAAGCGAGATGGTGAGCCAGTGGAAAGAACACGATGGTGATTCGGTGAGCAACACCGAGAAATGCCGAGAAATGCCGAAGAGGTTGGTTGAGCAGCGAGGAGGTGAGTGCAGGGACTGGACTCGAACCTGCATTCCATTCCCACTGGTCCCGTAGGTCCTTGTATAGGTGGCCATCCTCTTCGAGGCATCCTCGCTCTCTCGCTCTCTTGCTGGCCTTCTTCGCTTACTTGCTTGCTTACTTAATCGTCAACCAACCCAGTCCTCCGAGAATCTTCAGGATTGCTTGCAACTTTACGATTCTAGAATCGTCCTTCAAGTCTTCCATTTAAAGACCATAGAGACCGATTCAGCTTCCGAAAGTGAGAAGACTACTTACTTAATGAGAAAACAAATGAGATTCCTCTTATTAAAGCATAGCTGATATATGTTATAGACCGAGTTATAGACCGAGTTATAGACCATGTTATGGACCATGGTTGTTACCAAAGGAATCATCATCATGTTCTGGAATCATCTTTCTCTCGATCTTTCTAATCATTATCTTCTTTTTCTGAAATCTATGAGTTTTCATCCTCCGAAGCAGGATCTTCAACCAGTTTCTTAGAGATTACTGACTGATCTCGATCTTATCATCTGTAATTCTAGTAAGAAGCATGGTCGTTTTTCGTAATTGAAGAAGCTTTTGCACCATAGGATGTGGTTATGGCTTTAGTTATGTTTTCTTAAGTACCTACGAGCACGTGACACTCGCCATGTCCCAGGGGTTTACGATGATATGAAGAGAGGGATGAAAAACTTGTTGAGCAAGGAATCATCTGGTTCGATCAGTGATCTAGAGCAAAACTAGCTTCTTCTGAAGAAGAACTCTCTCTTCATAAAGTGACTCTTCCATGGTTTGAAATATAAAGACCATTATATATATGAAATATACTTTATTATCTAATTAGAGAAGCTGTGTTTTAATATCCTAAAATGTGCGTGATATAGGAGGCGAGCACGCACGAACCCTAATAAAGGTGGACAGGCTATGTTTAGAATGGTGGGAATATACTCTGATGCTAAGTAAGTAACTCGCATAATTTTGTCTCCAAACCTTATACACATTGGAGGGATGCTTTATGACTGCGTCACCGATTACAATGAACGGGTGCTGCTTAAGTAAAAATAGCACGTAAATGGAGGAAAGGAACGCACTCAGAATGGACGAATATAACTTCGTTGAGTTATTCCGGAGTTGCGATCTTCTTAATTAGAACAATTAAACGGTCCAAGAATAGAAGAATGACGTTGTCTACGTCACGATATCCGAGACTAAAATCATCTGCAGATGTCAAATTGCACATTGTAAAATATTCATGTCATTCCTGAAGCTTAATTAGCTTTTGTATGTGGGTTCTTCTTTACAGATGATACTTGGTCTCACCATCTATAGATGGTTCAATCTTGTCGATATCAAATCAACTCGCGATTGGAATTTTGATGACTTAGTAGATATATTTCTGGATATAAGATAATAAAAATGTAAATCTTTCATCGAGTTCAAATGAGAAGCAGCTCATCAGCTGGTCTGAATGTCTTTATTAAGGAAGCACCATGAAAAGATAATTAATGCTCGGTTATGTGACAGTATGCTGCTGCAATTCCAGCAATGTTACTGACTGATAATGCGAGCAATGCTCATGCGGCGAGGGGTTCAGTTCACTAACCTTAGTCAGTCTTTCTCTCTTGGTTCTCACTTCTCTCACTCGTTCTCTCTACTATCCAGAGAGCCGCAGATTCCAGAGGATAGTGACAGCCTTGTCAAGGCGTTCTTTGCAATATCAAACTGCCATCGGAGACGATTCCCGGAAACATGTCGGCCAGAAGCAAGAAATTGCAGAAAAAAACTCCGCAGGAAGTAAATTTAATAGCTCTAGACAGTTCATACACGAATTCCTCTGTAATTCCAACACTTTCTTCACTTTTGGATATGATGAGGTTGATTCAAGTCGAAAAAACTTGTATTATTAATATCTCCGTTTTAAATTCCTTTGCAATTTGTTCTATGCGAAGTATTGATCCACCGAGAAAGTACGAGTCTTTGCCTCCCTGGTAAAGTCAAGTTAACTAGAAAAAATATTTGTAAAACTTTCAAAATGAAGAAAGTTTCAAAATATTGCAATTTATATACAATTTTTCAATGAAAGGTCCTTAATTTTTAAAAGTTTCATATTGTTATCAAAAGGACTATTTTCTTATGACTATTTCCTCACGATTATTTTCTCTAGAAGATGAAATTTGAAAATCTTTCCTTAGCTAATTTTTCTTATAATATCTTTTAAAGTCAATTTTAAGGGTGTCGATCCGTTCAGCTACAAATATTAGGTATTCGATTACTCCCAAATTTACATAACATCTTTATCTCGATTATATCTGGATTAAAATTACAAAACTCCAGGGGGGAAGTATATTATACAAAAATTTAACGATATAAAAAATGATTTAGTCGCTCCTTGGAGCAGCAGTTCAATTCGTTATTCAGTTTTATGCAAATCGTGATGGTTTATAAGTATGAGTTTCTTTTTATGGTTCCGACTGGAAATGGATGTTCCATGAGAAATGCACGGACGTATTTGCTCGTGTGCGTGCCCGTATCCACATGAGATTCTCTGGAGGGGTCTGTCACGCGTACAAATAGCTGACCTCGCCTCTATCAATGGCTTGGCAGTGGTCTGAATGGTTTCTCCCTTACTACTACGTCGTGAAAGATAGCGTCGGGCCCACGAATCTCTTCCTTCTGTCATGCGCCACGAACTCATTTGTATTATATGTATACCTCTTTCGTATTTTAGATTTCACTGTCCCAAGTCCACTTTTTCAAAAAAACAATGCAAAAAACGATCAATTTCGAATATCCAGCTCTGAAAATTAATAAAAAAGCGTCCTCATGTCAAACGAATTGAAGAGTTGCCTTTCATTAAAAGCAATTTTACATTTTTTTAATGAAATTACTTTCTCTCGATTTACCTCGAGTAGAAAGTAGCAGGTGTAGAAAAAATAATGTCCTTATTTCCTAATTAATTAATATGATGTACTATATATATTGAGGATGGTGGAAAATGTTGAATTTCAATTGCTTCAATTATAATACATTATGAAATTGATTATTTTCGGTAGACAAAAGCCTTCTCTGTATCAAATTGTTCGGCGAAGTAGCAAATTCGACTTTCCCACGGTGTTAATTCAATTGCGCGGATAAGATTTTATGTGCCTCGAAACGAGACGATATACTTTTTAGTTTTCCCTTCGATTTCTCGATCTAGAGAAAATGACGCACATCCTTTTGACATGCTA
Source organism: Synergus umbraculus (assembly GCA_900474325.1). Classification (NCBI taxonomy): domain Eukaryota; kingdom Metazoa; phylum Arthropoda; class Insecta; order Hymenoptera; family Cynipidae; genus Synergus; species Synergus umbraculus. The sequence goes on from UCOK01019505.1 coordinate 7,261, forward strand.
GTAGCATTTAACTCTGAAATCTCCTTCTCGTTTCTAGCAATGAAATTCAATTTATGTTGTTCTATTTTTGCCTTAATTACTCAATCCTCGCCCCCATTCCACCGTTCGACTTCTCGCTTGATTTCATATTGCTACGTAGTCCGTATTTGACGCGATCGCTATATATGTACAGAAAATAAGGTTTATGTAATCGATCATCATGTGGATAACACTCATGTCTCGAGAATGCCCCATCAACGCAATAAGTGAACGGAAAACTTTCAGATCTTATAAAAAAATTACTAATTTAAAATATTACTACTTAGTATTTATCAATATTTAATTCTCTTTGATTTAATACTAGACATAAAACCTACGCTAAAAAGAAACCATATCTTCCTTTTTAAATTAATTTTCAATTAATATTAACCCGGACTTGGAATTATTTTTTGTTTCGTAAAAGAGAAAAATTCAATGTTACTTAAAAATTTAATGTTCATCTATTTGATCGAAATAAAAATTGCAGGAATCTGTTTTAAAGCGATATTTAAGAGTGTCGGTATGCTAGGGAATTTACTTTGCTCCAATGGTAAAATTCAACAGTGGATAAGGCAGAAAACGCTTACCGATTATAGATAACGTATTGGTTTTCCTACCTTACCAACCGCGGACTTTAAAATATACCCAGTCGGTTATCTCGGTTAGTACAGCAGAAATTACAGAGATCTTTCAATTTTGAGATTTGAAATTGATCTTATTTTAAAATTCGAAATTGTCTATTTATCTTTTAAAACTTTTAGAGAATAAATATTAATACCGAAAGTTTAAAACTAATTATTCATTATATTCTCAATGGATTAAAATGATCAAGCGACTTTTACCATCTTTTACTATTTTACAAAAACAATCTCATTTAATTTTATGCGGGACGCGAATCGCTCGTTAATTGGATAAATTAAGACTGAATTCTGGGAAAGATATAAACGTTGAGGGAGTTAAAGATATTGATAAGAGAGTATCACATAATCCAATAAACAGTAAGTGTCATTTAGGGGCAGATGATCACGACGGATTTCCTGGGATACCGTATTATTGAGAGCGAATCTCGCTCTTTCGATTTTATGGAAGGAAGTGGTACTTCCAGTGAATCTCCATAGGGTCATAAGTCACTCCATATCTTTATCAGAGTCCCATGTAATAAGCTGGTCTTAAATATATCTCTCCCGATAACGCACGTGCAAAATAATATTATCGAGATCGTTAATGACCAATTTTAAATTGTAATACCCAATAAAAGCGCATAAAATTTTTGTAATTACTCTTTCTATATTTCTACTTCCTCCAGTGTTCTTCAATGAAGAGATAGGAAGCAAAATAACAATTATAGGAATTTTTAAATTAAATTTACGATCACTTTAATTTTTATTGATTTGAAAAGAAAAAATTATCGAAACATTAAATGGATTGCTGTTGACCACCCAGGTATTTCATTTTTGTTTATGGTGGAAGGTGAAGTGTGAACTCGGCTTCTGAATGGCTTTAATTCTCCTCTCATTTCAGGATGTTGTGTCTCGTGAATCACTCATTGTTAATCGTTAAGTAAAAATCGAGTAGAGTTGAAATTAGCAGAGTTTAGTTGAAACAGCAATAATAATTTATTTTAACGTTAATTTTTTAATTTTCGATACATTTTCTAATATTTATAGTTTATATACAGCATATATAAGATACTTATTGCTATCTCAACTTTCCATCTTATCATTTACAAGTCTACCGATGAGTTCCTGATTCAAAATGAGTTTCTGTTATATTTTGATCTTCAAGAGTAAATCTGCGTCTAATTTCTACTAATGAGTTTGCCTCCTGGGACTATATTGAAATCTTTTAAACGGATATCGATTAGCGGTCCAAGATGGTTTAAATATCTCTAATCATCGTGCCTCACATTCCTGGCGATCCTCGAGTTCTTTCTGATCTGTTAACTCTACACGATCTTCTCTGACAATATAAATTTCTGTGACAGATCCTGTCATGAATTCAAAGGGACTGTTTTTTTTTTTTTTGTTTTCAAGGAAATGAAACCACTTATTCATGTCTACTTAGAATTGAGTGAAATTTCCTTTTCTCGAGTATGTAAAAGAGAAGGTTCAGTGAAATTTCCGTCCCTATAGTGTATCCATTTCATCCTGAAATCTGATATTTAGATTTGTAAAAAATGATCTTAACTTGGAAACACTTAAGTCCGTATACTTAGAATGAACAGAATTTGAAAGGGATATTTCCCATTTGAAAAAAAAAATTGTAAAAAAAATAAAAAGAAAAGTGCAGGAAAAGAAAATCGTTCAATAAAAAGGATTGGAATGATTACAATAATATTTATTCAACGAGGCACGAGCACAGATTATTGGTACCCTCTGGAATCTGAAGTCTGTGCGCGTCTTCATAACATATCGTACTCGAGGAATCTCCATTAACGAAACTTCATTTGAAGTCGTCTGTGGTTCAGTAAACTTTGTCAGTAAACTAAAGAGTGTTCATTAACCTTTAGAAAATATTTCTTTTACAATATATTATAGAGTAACACATTTTAATTGCTTATTTTTACAGGATTCAAAGGATTGGTGATGTAACAAGACAATATCAACCCTGGGATCATCTTAATTAGACGAAACTGGTTTTCACAATGATTTGACAGATGGATTTGATTCTGAGATCATTGTGAAAGCTGATTTTGTTCGGAATTCAACAGTGAAGCTGAAATCAAAAAAGAAAACCCAAGTGGACACGAGGAATGGGCATGGATCAAACTTCAAGCAGGTATCATGTATGTGAAAGACTCGATGACTATATATTGACATAATAAAGATGACTATGAACTTATGAAAATGACATTCATAAATTATAAGTCTATTTAATCCTATACCTTTAATCCTATCCAGTGTTCGTTTTTTTCTTGTTTCCATTTTCCTAAGTCCAGCAGTTCGAAAATTATTGCATATTTAAAATTTCTGTTCGTTTTAATCATTGTTTAAAAATGTTTCCGCACGATCCTATTTTAAAAAAGTGGTGTCACGAAATGGCTCGAAAATCTCGCATATATTGTTGTTGCAAACCTGATTGGTTTTTGAATGACTTGAAGTTGAAAGAAGAAAAACACACTAATGGTGCAAAAAAATGTCAGGAAAACCTTCGAAATACGTTAAAATTTCTTGAAACTCCCAAAAACCTCTTGAAATCCCTTAAAAATCAACAAAAACGATTAAAATAATTTTTTTGTGGCATTTAGGGAATTTTGAAAAGTTTTGAAAAATTTTAAAAGATTTTTTATATATTTTAAGGGCGTTGGACCCAAGTGTTAAGCTCAAAATTTTATTCTCCATTTTACTCAACGAAAATTATAAAGAAATATTTTTTCGCTCTGTAGCACTAATCTGTTATTAAATATAAGACTACGTACAGAGAGAAAAAATATTTAATTTTTATAATTTTTGCAAAACACCAAGAATTAAAAATGTAACTTCAAAATTCAATATTTTGATTTATTTAAAAAATATTTTAATTACATATTTTCCGCTTTGTACGCATAATTCTATTTAACAATTGATTAATTCTGCATAGGGAAAAAATTTCAAATTAAATATTTTTTGAGTGAAATGAGGAAATCGAATTTTTAGATTAAAACTTGGCTCCAACACCCTTAAGGGATTTTAAAGTTTTTCGTTACCTTATAAAGGATTTTAAGAAACTTAGTAGAAATTTTAAGGAATTATATAATAAATATTTTAGTGGAATTTTAAAGAATTTTAAAAAATTTTGATTTTGAAAAGTAATTTTAAAGGATTTAAAAGCTTTTCATGGAATTTTAAAGGATTTTAAGAGAATCTGTTAAAATATCATTAAATTCCTCGAAATTCGAGAACCTCATTTAAAATTCCTAAAAACCCCTTAAAATTCATACAAACCTTTTGAAATCCCTTAAAATTTCACGAAAATTTAGAAACATTTAGAAAAATTTTAAAAATCGCTTCAATTCGTTGAAATCTTTTAAAATTCTTAGAAACCTTTTAAAATTCCTCAAAATATTAAAACATTTGGCATTCCTTAAAATTTAAAGGGATTACAAGATATGTACAATATTTAAAAGATTTAGTGGAATTTTAAAGTTCCTTATGGAATTTTAAAGAATTTTGATTTTTAAAAGTAATTTTAAAAGATTTAAAAGCTTTTGATAGAATGTTAAAAGATTTTAAGTGGTTTTTAGGAATTTTAAGTGATTACAAGAGATTTGTATAATATTTAAAAGATTTAGTTCTCTCTAAAATTGAATCAGTCAAATTCCACTGATTTTCAGTGGCTCTTTTCTCACGTTTTTAATCAGTGAAAATTCATTGAGAATCAGTCAAAAATCACTGAAATTTTTAGTAATTTAGTGACGATTACTTTTCAGTAATTTTCAGTAATCGTCACTAAATTACTAAAAATTTCAGTGACTTCTCACTGATTTTCAGTAGATTTTTCACTAATTAAAATCGTGAGAAAAGAGTCACTGAAAATCAGTGGAATTTGACTGGTAATCAGTTAAATTTCACTGACTCAAGTTTAGAGAGTTGAGTTTTAAAAGGACTTGATGAAATTTTAAGTGATTTTTAAAGGAATTTTAGGGAATTCAAAGAATTTTAAGGAATTTTAAAGTTCCTCGTGGAATTTTAAAGGATTTCACAAATTTTTAAAGATTTTCTACATTTGATTTTTTAATGAATAAATAATCGTGCGCGTAGCGCACGTGTTTGTCTGCAAGTTGCATTAAAATTAATAAACGCTCTTTTGATTAATTGTAAGTCGCAATTTGTTTTCTTTTGGGAGGATTTTTAATCTCTAATTAGACTGCGACTCAGTCGCTCGCTTATATAATTGGAATTAATTATTTGGATATCGCGGCGGGGGAACTTTTTCCGGACTTTCGAGTGATTTCTCGTAGGCCACGTCCCAGCGTAATTGTTGACAGATAAATAAATAGGCTGTACAATGAGAGCTCTGTCTTTCGTCCTGAGCGTAGCACGCGCTCGACGAGTCGCGCGCCGTCAAGGGCAAAATGTATTCGCGTAAATAAATTGTTTCCAACGCAAGTACCACAGGAATGAAATCTTGACATCAAAGTCTTCTTAAATAAATCAAGATGAACATTAAAACAGCATTTTGAATAATGAAATTTGAGTTTGGGATAAGATACCGCACGTGGTACTTCAAAGATTAAGATCTGAAGCCCCCCGACAAAAAAAAGTAAAATGAGCCAAAGTATGGATTCCAATCGAAGTTTTTCGATTGTGATTAAGTACCTACTTGAGTATTTGTAATAGATATGTAACTGCATAAAAAAATCTTTATGTCTAACGGGTGCTCGCCAATTAAGCATATAGAGCGCGAACACTTTTTGTCGGAATTTCCGGTAGTGATTTATCAAACGGAAAAGATCGTATCTGAGGAGAGCGTTGCTGCAAGAAGAGTCATCAAATGGGGAAGAAGTCAAAGATGAAAAACGCAAATGTTTTTCATTCTTTTATTTTTTATTAGCTTTTTGTTTATCTTCCTTCCTTTTTTTTATTTATAGTCCTTCAGACTACGATTTTTTAATTCATGCTATTACATTGTATCTGATGTGTTATATAAACTATGAAATGTGTGCGAACATATAAATATACTTGTATTCGTACACGTGCTCACACGCCGGGCACTATCAAGTGTCAAACGAGCCGAATATATGAAAAACCGAAAGGCGCTTTTGAGTCAAAGCAGCCGGGCAAGAAACTTTAGATGGGATTTCTAACTCGTCAAGATTTAGGCTCAAAGATGCGATGCGATATAGAGGCACTTGGATCCTTTCTGTCTTATCAAAGTTTTTGACAGCTTAAGCAAGACTATCCTGCCTCGGTTTAGTTCTTCTCGATAAATCCTTACGTCGAAAAATGTTGCTCTAATCTTCAAATTAATATAATAATAGAATTTCATCATTATTTATTGCACTTAAATCATTTTCTTGGCTCAAGATAATAATAAAGGAAGCTTTTTCTTCCTTGTACATACTTTTATTAAAATGTCGGAAGGTTTACTCATGAAACAAAATTTTTCACTCCCTTCACTGAGCATATTTTTTTTTATAAAATTGAACTGGATATAAGACGGGAGATATCCTATCAATCCAGACAATCCGAAAGTCCAAAGGCGTCTTTAAGCCTCTTGAAGTTGTCTTTCTGACTTTTTTGCTCGTCTGGCAAGCAGCTGTAGTACTTCATGACTTTTTTTTTGTCATCTCTGGACTTGAAGGAATATCGAAGTGTCAAGCGATTATCCTTTCGTAACTACGAAAAAAACTGAATTTTCCTGTAATAGTAAAATTTTTTTGTCCCCAGGCAGATAAGTTAAAACATTTGAATTTTGGTAAAGATTCGTCATCAGCTTGTTTTACAAGTTCAAAGGATAAAGTCGTTAAAATCGTCTGGCAAATTGGAGACCTAAAGTGTTACAAAATCGTTCTCGAATTTCTTTCGTTTGTTAATAAGGCTCCGAATAGGCTCGGAAATTTATGGCCATCATATCCGCCCACTATATTTTGACAAGTAAACAACGGAAATTTATCGACAGCAGGAGGATATGGAGGTCCAATTTTTCTGAAAACACCCATACTAAAAGTTTTGAGCTATTAGACGTAACAAGAGTTCAAGTTTTATGAGGACCGGAGCGTGCCAAATGTTTGGGTCGAAGAAAGAAGAAGGAATTTCTTACCTAACACGGTGGTCTTCTAAAATTGTAGTTCAAATTCCTATAATCGTTAAAAATTTATCGGAAAATATAATTTTTAATGGTACAAATGTACCATTTTGTACAATGTTAAAAAATATGGAAAACTGGTAACGATTTATTCTATTCGATTGGGTTGAAGTTTCAGACGTCTGATCTGACGAAAATTTTAATGTATTTAATTTTTTTACATTTATTGGATTAAGAATATCAAAAAAAAATTCCCATAATAATTTTATTTTTATTGAATTACTAGTAGAAATTTACTCGGCGTTACCCGGGTTATGGTTGTAAGAAGTTTCAAGGGATTTTATAGAGATTTTAAGAGATTTCAGGTAATTTCAAGATATATTAATGAACTTCAAAGGATTTTTAAAAGAATTTATAACAGTTTAAGGATTTTCAAAAGTTTTCACAAGATTTTAGTGATAAGTGATTGTAAGGAATTCTAATGGATTTTAATTTAAGAGAGTTTAAAGATTTTTTAAAGTTTTCAAAACATTTTAAGTGATTTTAAGAAATTTTACGGAATTTATTTTAATGTGGAGGAGTAAATCAAATGAAATCATTTAAAATTACTTGAAATTCTTTAAAAACTTTTGAATCTTCTTTAAATGTCTTCAAATATCTTGAAATTTCTTGAAATATCTTAAAATCTCTTAAAATTCCTTAACGAGCCTCTTAAATTCCTAAAATCAATCAAAATCTCTTAGCAACCCTTGAAATCCTTTAAAATTCTCAAAAATCTTTTGTAATTCCACTGGGAATAGTGGAAACTTGTTTTTTATTATTATTATTTCAATAAATATATAAAACCGTCAGTCCAAACGTCTGAAACTTCAACCTAATTTCTATTCGATTTCTTCAGTAAGAAATCATTTCCGGGATTAAGAACCCTTTTCACATGAAAAAGTTCAATGAAGAAAATAAAGGGGATCATGTAAATTTCCCGAAATTTAAAATTTCCGAAGTTGAAAATTATCGAAATTTAAAATTCCCGAAAAATAAAAATTTCCGAAGTAGAAAATTACCGAAAGAAAATAATAATACCGAAATTAAAAATTCCCGAAGTTGA
>UCOK01019505.1:15129-133681 GCA_900474325.1 Synergus umbraculus
GTTCAATGAAGAAAATAAAGGGGATCATGTAAATTTCCCGAAATTTAAAATTTCCGAAGTTGAAAATTATCGAAATTTAAAATTCCCGAAAAATAAAAATTTCCGAAGTAGAAAATTACCGAAAGAAAATAATAATACCGAAATTAAAAATTCCCGAAGTTGAAAATTATCGAAATTAAAAATTCCCGAAGTTGAGAATTCCCGAAATTGAAAATTCTCGAAATCGAAAATTGGAAATTGATTAACATTAAAAATAAATATTTCTAAATTTTTTTACATCAAAGGTATTATCCGATCAATTTTCAAAATCGAAAACTCAATTTTTTTTAAATGTAGCATTGTAAAGTATAAGAAATTGAAACTTTTTTCTATTATAAATTTTTTCTCAAACGTTTATAGAAAAAAGTTTCAATTTCTTATACTCTACAATGCTACATTTTCAAAAAATTTAATTTTCATTTTTGAAAATTTTCTTTTTTAGAATCGATCGGATAATACCTTTGATGTAAAAAAATTTAGAAATATTTATTTTTAATGTTAATCAATTTCCAATTTTCAATTTCGAGAATTTTCAATTTCGGGAATTTTCAACTTCGGAAATTTTAAATTTCGTGAAATTTACGTGAACCCAGTACCAAAGTATTTTAAATGGTCTCGTAAAATACCTTCGTGCTTTTCACACAAAACTCATAAATCCATAACTTGTGGTTAACTGCTTGTGTTCTGCCTCATGCTTTAAAGTGTCATTTGGTCGTAAACATGAATAGTGTGAACTGAGTTTCCACCTACTAGAAACTCAAATATTTCTACCAATTAAAATGCCCAAGAATTTCGAGCCCAAGTTTCTTTACTTTTGAGGAAAAAAAGGCTTTAGATTTCGAAAGTCTATTTTATAATAGCAACCTCTTTTTAATGAAAGGATATAATTTATTGACTCTCCGCTATAGTGAAAGAGACTCTTAAATGAATAGTATAATTTTTCAATAAAATTGCAAACAAACACCCTGAAAACCTATAATTTTCTGCACTATCTTCCAAGGCATTTGCGCTATTAAACTCGCACTTATAAAACTCTGAAATACCTTGCACGCAAATATTTCATACATAAAATCGTTAAACGTCCAATAGATAGAGCAGGATAGAGGAAGAACTTTACCGTGGATAAATGGCATAAGATCTGTATGAGAGTATATGTGTGTGTGTAGTTGCACTTAATGTAGTTATACATAGTATGCATGTACATCGCAATAATGTGCACCGGCAGGCTCCTCTGCAACGGATGTGCGCACCATCGCATTTGCGATTCGCTCAAGTTGTCGAGGTCCGGTCGTTTCTTCGTGGCTTAAACGGCGAGTTTATCGTTGAAGAATCGCCGCTGACCACATGTGTACTTGGCAAAAAGTCCCGCTTAAGGCTTCAAGCTTTAAACGATACGCACACGAGTACCATCCAACATGTGGGTGGGCATGCCAAATAAATATTGAACTTGCGTTAAGTAAATTGCAATCTTAGAGCGATCCCAGCAATATCGCTTACAGCTCCTCCTATTTATCGACAATTAATTGATACACATTCGCATTTTGGAAGCGATCCTTATTATTTCGATCATTTTTCAATATTAATCCTTAATAACGCTCCTGATGCTTATTTTACTATAGAAAAACGAACGCGCGCCCTGCGCGCGCATTTACGTCCTTTAACAATATTATATAATTTATTATATTTTATATCTCTAATTTCTTTAAATCTACGTTAAACTTCGTGAAAATCTCTTAAAATTTTCAGAAACTTCTTGAGATTCTTTTAAATTCAATGACAACAATTCAAATCCCTTTTATATGCTTTAAAATCCATTAAAAGTATTAGAAATATCTTCAAATTCCATGAAATCCTTAAAAATTCCAGAAAAATTTTCAAACTCATAAATCTTCTGAAATCGACGTTAAAATTCATGAAAATCTCGAAAAATTCTTAGAAACCTTTTGAAATTCCATGAAAAACTTTAAAATCTCTTAAAATTCACAAAAAAATTCTTGAAATTTTACGGTAAAATTTGAAGTCTCTTTCTATCATTAATATCCCTTAAAAATATTACATAGAAATCTTATCAAATTCAATGAAATCCTTTAAAATTTTACAAAATCTTTTAAAAATGAGAGAAATCAATAAAATTACCTGACAAACTTTAAAATCCTTTAAACCCCAAAAAATATTCAAAAACTCATACAACTTTTAAAATTCGTGAAAACTTCTTAAAATTCTTATAGAAACTGTTTGAAATTCTGTAAATTATACGATAAAATTTAAAGTTCCTAGACGTCCTTATTGAAATCTATTAAAATTATTTAAAATCTCACGAAATTCCATGAAATTCTTAAAATTCTATGAAATCTTCTAAAATATCACAAAATTTCACAAAATTCTCTAAAATTCCACAAAATATTTTTTAAATTATTAAAATCTCTAGACTTTCTTAAAATTCTCTAAAAACTCTTTGAAATCTCTTAAAATTCGTTAAGATTTCTTAAAAATCCCAAAAACCTCTTGAAATCCTCCAAAAATCCACAAAAACCATTACAATTATAAATATCTTGAAATCCAAGTTAAAATTAGCAAAAAACTCTAAAAATTCATAAAAAAAACTCTTGGAATTTTTCAACATTTATAATCTCTTAAAATTCATGAAAATCTCGAAAAATTCCTAGAAAACTTGAAATTCCTTCAAATTTAAAATACCTTAAAAACATTAGAAATCTTATCAAATTCCATAAAATTCTTTAAACTTTTACAAAATCTTTTAAAAATCAGAGAAACGTCTTGAAACTCTTTAAAATTATTAGAAATATCAAAAAATTACGTAAAATTCCTCGCAATTTTTAGAAATCTTTTAAAATAAATCTTTTTAAATTTTTCAGGGGGTTTTTCAAACCCCCTGAAACTCCTTCAAGCCGTTTTAAATTCCTCAAAATTTCAAAAAAAAACCTTAAAAATCGCTTGAATTCGTCGGAATCTTTTAAAATTCTTTAAAAACTCTTAAAAATCCTCGATATTTTGAAAATATTTAGAATCCCTTAAAATTCTTTAAAATTTCTTAAAATTGCATGAATCCCTTTACAATTTCACGAAATCTTTTAATAATTAGAAAAATCTCTTGAAATACTTTTATGTAAATTATTAGAAATCTCATAAAACTCCATGAAATCCTTAAAAATTCCACAATATCTTTAAAAATCGAAAAATTTTTTGAAAACCCTTAAAATTTGACGAAAACCTTCGAAATCTTTGTAAATTCTAAAAAATATTTTAAAAATCATAAAAAGCTTTTGAAATTCCTCAATAAAATTCCCGATATAGTTTTAAGTTCCTTATTTAAATCCCACAAAGTACATATCTTAAAATTAATAAAAGTATCTTAAAGTCCAATTGAAATCTGATCAAAGTCGTCAAAATTCTAAAAATTCCCAGAAACTTCTTGAAATTCTTTAAAATTCTACGATAAAATTGAAAATCCCATTATCTCCCATGAAATCTTTAAAAATTCCATAAAATTCCCTTAAAATTCCTAGATTTTCAATGTATTTCGAATATAGATTCGTGACAAAAAATATTATTAACGAAAGCATATTCAAAATTTAAAATTCAATTCACGTGTGAATTACGATATTTCGACTTCGACTCAATCATCTTTTTAGGATAGAATATATATTTATTTATTTTATTATATATATTTATAATATATATGTGTATTCTATATGTATATATATATGTATATGTCCTTGCATTAAATAATAATCGAACGTATTAAACAAGAGCTTAATTATAAATTGCAATAATACGAGGACGCTGCAATCAAAACTGCAATTAATATCAGTCAGTGGGTTTATTGTCTTAGCCTTATCGACTTGAATTTTTATGCAACATTCGATAAAAAAAGAAAATATAGCAAGCGATAAGAAAGTCGTTAAGAAACCATAAAAATCGTAATGTGGAAAACAGTAATATTAATTTAGAGACTCATAATATCTTTAAATGTGTATAATTCTCCCTTCCTCTCATTTTATGAGCAGTTTATAAAATTTTGATTGAGGAAAAGCTTGAATGCATATTTTTCCTGTAGAATATATAAATATATGTTAATATATCAAGAGAGTAAATGAAAATAGGTTTGACGTCTACGACACCTTTATTATAATTCGTAGAAAAATTGAGCTCGTGACTTAACGGTTCTGTAATAATAATTCAAGCCTAAACATGAAACGGGTCAGAGGTGAAGTCAAACGCGTAAAAATCGACGCTCGAATTTCATACTCTTCAAAAAACGGAGCAAGGAAATCTCTCCGAGAATGATATATGACAGACTTCCCAAGCCAGCCTCACTTTTTTATTACTCTGGGTCAAAATAAGTCATTAAAAAAAGTGGTGTAGATAATAATTATAACGGTAGACCGATTGGTTTTTTATAAGGTGACTTTTATTAATTTTTAGTTAGATTTCTAAATATTTTTCATACAAATTGGTTGACAATTTTATTACTGTTGCGATCGTTCTTGTGTTTATTCACTCTTTGTCAGTCATATAGCTTGAGAGTCTCACGAGAAGAGTACTTGAGAAAATACAGCAGGCCTCTCATCCCCTTCGGTCCATCCTTCTATTATTCTCAACTTTTACACTTTCTCCAGTATTTTTTTATTTTCTAGTTCTTTGACCCTTTCTCAGTTGTGAATATTGATAGAATTGTGTTTATTTTTAACTCTTTTTGGTTTAAGACACTGGAATGTCTTCCACGCGATAAAGCGCACACCTTTATCAATAATTTTGAAAAATATTTTGTTAAAATATCTCCGTCTTCCATAATTTTATTTTTATCTTTATTTTATAATATTATTTTGTTTTCCTTTTTACAACTTCAACTCATTAAAAAGCCAATCAAATTTACACGAAAAATGTATGCCAGATTTTCGAGAAATTTTTTGACACCACTGTTTTTACAGAGCAATTTTAAAAGGTTTCTAAGAATTTTAAGAGACTTTGACGATTTTTAAGTAATTTTGACTAAATTCAAAAGAAATTTCGGATTTCTAAAAGATTTCGTAAAATTTTAGGGGATTTCTGGATATTTCGTAGAATTTTAAGAAGTTTTAAAATTGTAAGGAATTTTGACGATCCTTAAATGATTTTAAGAGAATTCAAGGGATTTTTTATGATTTTTAAAAGATTTGGTAAAATATTAAAAGACTGCATGGAATTTTATAAGATTTCTAATAATTTTAATGAATTTTAAAGGATATAAAGGGAATATTATCGTAGAATTTTAAGGAATTTCTAAAAGTTTCTAGGAATTTTAACTTCTAAAATATTGTATGGATTTTGAAGGATTTAAAGTTTGTCGGACAATTTTATTGAGGGATTTCAAAAGATTTTTATGACTTAAAAGATTTCCTATAATTTGAAAGGATTTTGAAAGTTATCGTCAAATTTCATGAAATTGTAAGAGATTTTAAGGCATTTTAAGAGAATTTAAGATATTTTGAGGAGATTTATAAAAATTGTGTAAAATTTTAAAAGATTTCATGGTATTTTATGAGATTTCTACTCATTTTAAGGAATCTGAATATATTTTTCTGATTTTTTTTTACTTTTGTAGAATTTGTAAGGATTTTATGATTTTAAGAGAATTCAAGGGATTTTTATGATTTTTATAAAAGATTTGGTAAAATTTTAAAAGACTGCATGGAATTTTATGAGATTTCTAATAATTTGAATGAATTTTAAACGATTTAAAGGAAATATTATCATTAAATTTTAAGGAATTTCTAAAAGTTTCTAGGAATTGTACTTCTAAAATATTGTATGGATTTCGAAGGATTTAAAGTTTATCAGATAATTTTATTGCGTGATTTCAAAAGATTTGTATTACTCAAAAGATTTCGTAGAATTTAGAAAGATTTTGAAAGTTATCGTCAAATTTCGCGAAGTTTTAAGGGATTTTAAGGCATTTTAAGAGAATTTAAGATATTTTGATGAGTTTTATAAAAATTGTGTGAAATTTTAAAGTATTTCATGGTATTTTATATGAGATTTCTAATCATTTTAAGAAATCTCAATATATTTTTCCGATTTTTTATACAAATTCTGTAGAATTCGTAAGGACTTCACGGAATTTCTTGAGAATTTCTAAAAAATTTTAGACATTTTCACAAATTTTAACAAATGTCGTTTTCTTCGAATTTTAGGATATTTTATCAATTTTTTCCAGTCTTTCAAAAACCAATCAGGTTTTTAACAACAATCTATGCGAGATTTTCGAGACATTTCATTACACCACTTTTTAAAATATGAAAAGCAATCCTGCCATAAAAACTGTTTCTATATACATATTTCAAAATATCTCAAAGAAATCAGAATATTTCACACGATTTCATGAGACTTCAACAGATTGCAGATTTCACGAGATTTAACAAATTTTAAAGAATCCAAAAATATTTTTTAAGTTTTCAAATCAATTGAAAATCTTGAAACTCCCAATTTTTTGATATTCGACCTCATATCACTTGAAATTTCTTAAAATCGTTTTAAATTCCTTAAAATAGCTTAAAACCCCTTCAAATCCTTTCAGGTGACTTGATCCTATATAAGAAGAATATCTTTTAAATCCCTTGAAATTTTATAATATCATTCAAATTCTTTTGAAAAACTTAAGAATACTTGTTAATTACTTGAAAATCATTAAACTCTTCTGAATTCTTTGGAAATCCCTTTAAATTCCTTAAAATCTGTTTTAAACTGAATACTTGGGATGACAATAATTCACGAAGAGTTTTTGAAAAAAGTGCAGGCCATTTGTGGGCTTATCCAATCTGACAGATTTAAGTGTTAGTCGCGAGAGCGACCACGTGTGAAACACGCCGTGACTACATACCCATACATGTCCTTAGCTGTAGGGCCCGGACCTCAAGTTACAAGTCAATAGCAAGTCAAATAGAGTAGCTGCTTATCACTACGTTACCATGGTAATTACGCGACAAAGCCCTGATAATCTAAAGTATCTCCCGCGCTTGAAATCTTGTATACTATTATTGATACACGTGGCTATCATGAAAGAATAAAAAAGCGATTTATTCTCAGGCTTCCTTTCCTTCTCACAATATCAATATATAATCTATAACATATACAATAAAATTAAATAGAATCAGAGGACAGGATAGGAATACGTTTATTCAAGTATTAACAATTTATATAAGTGATATTTAATAAACTTTCACATTGAATTTGTTTTTTGCCTTGAGGAAGGAACAGAACACGAGAAAAAACATGATTACCGAATGAGGGTGGGCTGCTTTCAGCCGCGGCGTCTTCACATATCTTCAATCTGCAAAGATGAAGATGTCGGGACTTTAGACGAAAATGTGCAAACAAAATTGCTTCCGAGAAAACTCTCTTCATCCCTCGACCCTTTTTTTGGCTATTATCGCAAATCACTGTGGTCAAATGTCAATTATGTTCTGCTTGGAAATCTAAGTGACCCTTGGTTTCAACTATACACAGAAAAAACAAGGACTGAAAGTGTTTACAGCTGAAATTCAGCCTAAAATCTGATTTCAGCTGTAAAAACTTTCAGTCCTTGTTTTTTCTGTGTAATAATAATTAATTACTAAATAGAAATATTAAATTCAAACTGAATTTAAACATACTGAAGATTCAAAATGAAACTACATATTGATAACTATATATTAAACTTGTCAATTTGTAAAGAGTTCGTCAATTTTAGTTCCGCGATTTGTGTCTGCGATAAATTTCGATTGTACAGGCAGCTGTGGTTTATGACTCTTTATTCTTCCGCCTCTTTATTATTCCGTCCTGGGCCTCAATGCAGGAATTGTCGAATTTTATCGTGTTTCAAATATTGACTAACGCCCAAATCGTGTAATCGACTGAGGTAATCGAAAACATAGAGTACGCCTGATTTTCTTCAAACAACTAAATCTCCCATCAGTCTGTTCATTCATTTTACTTCAAGCATATTACTTCTCATTGAAATTATCTTTTATATTTATTTTTAGATTCTCTTCTATCCTATAAATGCATATTTTTAATGTTTATGAACCGAGCTAATAGTATATAGCATTATAGCAAGCAGAGGAAGTGTCCTTCTCGAACTTTGACTTTAACGTGTATAATATCTAGCGATATTATATTTATCTGCCAATAAAAATGATTCGTCTCGAGTTTATTTACTTGTCCCAAATCAGAGCTGGTTACGACCATTATCGCATATTTCAGGAAACTCAAATTCTTGAAAAGCGTAAATGAAATTAAATGATAACCTTTCAGACACGCCTTTCAACTTTTGCAGATTTTAATGCTGGGGATTTGCAAGTCGAACTGATTGTTTCCTAGTTCGTGACATTATCTTCACGGAATTCAGTAACGGGTCAAAAAGTGACACAGGAAGCCCTGACTTTTTTTTCGCCTTCTGCGAAATCTATTTCCATTCGAGACTCTTGTGGCCTTAATTCGTAATTAAGTGCAATTTTTGTCTTTCAGTAAACTATATACTATACATATATATAATATATAATCTATATATAATATATAGAGTAACCGAATTTTTAATCAGTTGATTTTGATTTTTAAACCTTAAAATCAAACAAGTGCTGTAAGAAAATATACGATATTTTAATTTGATAGAAGTTCACTTTAATTAAAAAAATTGTAAAGCAACAGGTCTTTACAGCTGATTAGATATAGAAGAGTACTTTTGATACAAGTTACGATCTAACACAAGAAAGTACATATGCATCTCTGCAAGTGGTTAATAAGTAAGTAAAAATGTATAACGGCGCATATACTTATTCCCCGCTTTTAATCTCAAGATGCGGATAAGTGGCACGAAAGCCGCGACATTCCCACGTTCTTCGTACAAGGATTTTGATAAGGTTGTTTACTCATGGACATTAATTCAAGAATGATCCACCGTGACCCTGACGCTGCAATAGAACCGAAAAAATAAAAACATCATGCAAATATTTGAAACTTACAACACTCTTCCGCTCTGCTTCTTTCAACGGTAAACTCTCCGCCTCCCTTTCAAACTTCTCGTTTTCTTTAGAAAAAGCTGCAGCACGTTTCATATATAGTAATGAGAGGATCTTCAATTAACAAAACTTTAATAAAAAAAAACCACCAGACTTCTTTAAAATCATTTATTTTCGATAGAATGATAATAGTTTCGAGTACACAAATAATTAAATCATACAACATAGTACGAATTTAGCTGAGATATAAGACTAACAAAACATTTTTATCATGTCTATAATTTATTTATTTCTTAAAAATAGGTAGGTGTATGTCTGAAGTATCCTGAAAAATCTCTCATCGCTTTGCAAATGAGATTTTAATTGCTCAATTAAATAAATATCTAAGTACAAAAGCATATCTAATCACGTAAATAATAATATTAATAATCAATGTTAATATGGCTATGTATAATCTGCGCATCTATATATCAATTAAAATATTTCTATACAGCATTTTTGCTAAAACATGTCTTATGTGAACATAACAATTTTGAATAATTGCTTCTCTTGCCCTGAATAATTTTTATTTGTATTCTAAATTATAAATTTTAACATTAGTATCATGCATTACATTGATCTGAATTTTTCTTATATTACTTTTTACATATCAAATACATATTATACAAAAGTAGGATGTAAAGAATTTCGGATAAAGTTCCGAAAAGCTTCAATCTCTGATTTTCTTGAGACTCCGTATACTTATGTATTTTGATGCGCTGCTTACGAAAATGATAGTGAAAATTGACGACTAGGCATTTTTCATGGTAAAATCATAAAAAAAAACCATAAAAATCATGGTTTTTTGCGATTATCTCAGCTAATATGCCAAATAAAAAAAAATCTCTCAAAACAAAGTTGTATACCTCATCGAAATACACATTTTTTGTTGAAAAAATTTTTTTCTGCGAGTGATAGTTTTCGAGAAAATCAAATATAATGATTTTCATTTTAAAAAATCTTAAAAACCTATATACCACGGGTCTTCACATTCTAAATGGAAATAATTGTAAAAAAAATGATTCTAAAGGGAATTGTAAATGGAAATGGAAAAGGGAATGGCAAAGGGAATGGTAAAGGAAAATGGTAAAGGGAATAGTAAAAGGAAATGGCAAAGGGAATGGTAAAGGAAAATGGTAAAGGGAATAGTAAAAGAGAATGGCAAAGGAAACGGTAAAGGAAAATGGTAAAGGGAATGGCAAAGGGAATAATAAAAAGGGAATGGTAAAGGAAAATGGTAAACGGAATAGTAAAAGGGAATGGTAGAAGAAAATGGTAAAGGGAATAGTAAAAGGGAATGGCAAAGGAAATGGTAAAGGAAAATGGTAAAGGGAATGGCAAAGGGAATGGTAAAAGGGAATAGTAAAAGGGAGTGGCAAAGAGAAATGGCAAAGGGAATAGTAAAGGGAATGGTAAAAGTTAATGGAAAAGGAAAATGGCAAAAGGGAATGGTAAAGGGAATGGTAAAGGGTGAAAAGCGTAACCTTTGTATAGTTTATTTTCTTGAAAACTATCACTCGTAGAAAAAAATGTTTCAAATAAAAAATGTATATTTCGATAAGGTCTACAACTTTTGTTTGAGATTTTTTTTTTTATTTTGCATATTAGCCGAAATAATAGCAAAACACCATGATTTTTATAGTTTTTTTATGGTTTCACCATGAAAAATGCCTAGTCACCAATTTTCACTATCATTTTCGGAATCAGCGCGTCAAAATACATAAGTATACGGAGTCTCAAGAAAATCAGAGGTTTAAGCTTTTCGGAACTCTATCCAGAATTTCTATTGAAAGGCACATTCGAGATTTCTATAATAATTGGTTTGCTTTATTTCTCAAGAAAATCATGCATTTATATATTAAACTAATAAATTACTATTAAATTTAATTTTTCACGACCTTTTCTCGCTGATACAGCAACGATCAGATTTCAGGAGTTTATTTGAATTGTGTCGGCTCCAGGGTCGAATAAAACGCGCATAATCAACCTTCGATGTGGCTAATGCAGTTCGAGAATGAAGTTTATTCAGTTTATATTATTAGATCGCGAACAGGCATATCGAGCGCTGTTTGTTTGGCCTGAAATTGTGCGCTTTGGAATGGTTGGCTGTCATGGAATGATATCATGGAGTCTCATGGTGTTGCCCCCTATACTGGGTACTTCTCACACGTACGAAATCCACATTACATGCATTTGTATATTATCATTTTCTTCAAAAATTACGTACGTGCACTTACGACCTATCATATTATTATATCCTACAATTATCGTATACCAAACCAATACGCCTGGTACTTTACGTTAATTATAATCACTGTAATTATTCGTTAATTACATCGTATTTGGCTATCTCTCCAACTCACGTCTCAATTATTTATTATTATATGCGATATGTGCCTCTGTGTCTCCTATCTCAAGTCGCTCATTTCTGAGTTTTTTACAGTGTTTTTAAAATATATATATATTTTAAAAATCAGAATTTCTTAGCATTGAATTCGGTAGCGCGAAATAAAAAAAACTCTGCCTGAATGTAAAGTGCATCATTAAGTATTTTTTTAGTAGTTGGCGTTGGTAGTCCATGTCTCAATACTGGGTACATAACGGTGGTACTGAGAGTAAGGATTAGAGACATGTGGATGGCCCACTTGAGTAGTTGTGTATGGATGATTCTGAGTGGATATGTACTGAACTGATGGTAGGGGTGGTTGAAGATCGTGGTATCTCACTTCTTGGGATTTGTCCTCCCAGTAGCCTTCAGAGACTGGAGGATCTGAATAGTAACGTTTACTTGGCTTTTCCACATCATCTTCATACCTGAAAGTCAAAAAGCACAACCTTCTTAGACAATGTAAAATATTTATAGTATTAGATATTAGATTGGGTTCTATTTAAACCAAAGCAGCAAAAGTATCAAAAAGCAAAAAACCAAAGTACCTGTTGATTGCCCAGTGTGATGAAGTAGTAGGTGGCACCGAGTTATACTGATGAAGATTTGGTACCGGCGGTAGAAGATACTTGTCTAGCTCGCTGTTTTCAACCTCGCATTCTTGAAGGTTGAGTGGAAGTCCAAGACCCACACTACCCAGTGAACTCAGATTACTGAGTTGTCCCTCTTCTACAGGCAAATCAACGTATCTCAGATCCATTCCACCTTGGGGTGAATCTCCAGAATGATTCGTCATTTCTTGATGGTAGAGAACGTTGTTTTGGGGTTGTTGATGACCCTGCTATTTCAAATAATTTACAAATATAAACCTATTTAAACTTGAAACAATAAAAATGCAGAGAGAATAAATTATAAAAGGGAAAACGCACCTGATTAAGGTAATGTTGGCCTCTGGGAGTTGTTGGAGGCGTTGGTGGTGAGAGGCCTTGAGAGAGTCCTTGAGAGAGTCCTTGTGAGGGGGTCGTTGGAGGTGAAGAACTAACACAGTTCTGGGGTGAATTTGGACACTTGGAGCGTCTCGCACTCATGTCCTCTTGTTTCATTGATCTCGAGACACTAAAAGTCACATTGCTTTGACTCCTTGATGGAGAATTTTCTCGTCCTGCGGGTCCATTTTGCTTCCGTCTCCTAGGTTGATACTTATAGTCCGGATGTTCTCGTTTGTGGATCAAACGAAGACGATCAGCTTCTTCGATAAATGGCTTCTTATCAGCATCTGACAAGACTCTAGAATTATGAAATAAAAGAAGAATTATTTAAATATCTAGAATTTCATTGATTTTATACAAATCAATAGAGACCAAAAGAATTTTGAAAGATTTAAAAGATATTAAAAAAAATCGTTTTAAATTCCTGAAAATCAGTGTTTGGAATGTAAAAAGATGATTTAGTTCCTATCGATCGTAAAAAGTTCTTCGGCGTGTAGAGAGGGATCTGGTTAGTGTTTCTGCTTATGGCTAAGTGACCAGGCTAGTTGTCCTTGATCAAGATAATGATAATTTTGTATTAATTATTACAGAATAAGTCGAAGAAGATATTTATCTCAGTCGAATTTTCTCTCTAGAGGAAATAATAGTTTTTTATCGCATTTTCTTGTGATTGACATATCTCAGAGGAAAAAAGTGTGACAAGCCAGTATCACATCTTATGAATCTTAAATTTTTCTCCAAGGGGAACTATGTGATGAATATTTTGAAGGAAGAGTGTCATGAGCAAGCATTTCAAGATTTAACGTGTGTCTTGTCACGAGGGAGAAAGCCCATCTGGTCAATGGACTTTGTCTGAGCTTTTTTCTTCCCTGGGCTTTGCGCGATAACACTCGTATTACTTTTTGCCCACCAGATGCATCGCAGGGTCAGCTAATTTAGATATACTCTTCTATATCAGCGTGGTTATTTGTATATATCAGATGTTACACTTGCTAGTCTAGTTCACACGATGAAGCGATCTCTGCTTTTTACCCTTCTGACAGTGAGACTCTATTTTGGCCTCAACATTGAATCGTGCATGGGCGATTCTTCACAAGCACACCGACTGAAAAAATTCTAAAGGAAACTTCCAATACAACAGCAATTTTTAAGATTTAATTTAATTCTTGGAAACTTAAACTTGGAAACTTGTTTCCAAATAGTCGTTGATCACCGCTGGTGAAGCTTCTAATTTAATGCGAAACAGTTTTCAGATTCTTTCCCCGGATTCTAAGCTGCAGGTTAAGAAAAATTCACCTGACTAGGACAAGGAACACATTGTGATCCTCAAGGTTTATCTCCATATATCAGAAACGAAGCTGCAGCTGCTAGCACGCGCCAAAGAATGGACGAAGTTATCTAGGTTTTTCGATAAACACCGTAGTATCTCTCCAGATATGCTTTTGTCCCATTTAAGGATGATGTGAGATTTATTTTTGGTGTTCCCACCTGGATTTTTATCAACTCATGCACAAGTCGAGATAATATAAGCGAATTTTGGCTGGTTCCAACTTTTGGCATTATACTTTTTAAAAATAAGGTTTAGAAGGTTTAGAAACCTTCAGTTACATATATTTCGATTGATTCCAAAACGAAATTATCACGAGATTTTTTTGAGCTCCTGGCGCTTTATAATTCTCAGATGGTTATTGATTTCATGATATCAAACACGAATTATCCCGCAGTTAACTACATACAGTGCCGTGGTCATTACAGAAGATGACTGTATTGTTTGTTTCTCCACCAAGCAGTTACGGAGCGAAATTCAATCTTCTCTTTCAACACTGAAGCAATAAGGTCGATCGCAACTTTCTATATACTTGATATCTATTATTTTATGTGCTACCATTGACAACACAAACAACACTTATCTACTGCTTCCAATATCTTCTTTATTTTTTAATCTATCACTTAAGGGTTTCTTTTTCAAATCTATACATTTCAAATGAGACTAAACTGATTGAAATCGAGTTTAAATTATGAACAAGAGCTTTGCGTTCGTTCACCTTTCGTTGGTACCAAAATATAAGAATCTTTGTTAGCCTACTAAAATATCTTTCGTGTTTGCAGTAGGTGTTAATTGGCCCTAGGGCCATTTTCAGAAGTGTTAAAGAGTCGCGCATAAGGAAGTGTTTTCTCAGAATATTGAATCTTGCCTACAATTTTTATTTCTATTTCTATTTACTTTTTCCTACGAATAAAAATATTTCAGAATCAAGTTTTCGGTGCATGATGTCAATTAGTAAAGAGAAATAAACTGATAGACAGTCATAAGTAGGTCAGTAAGAAGACACTTTCGGCACATCAGATCAGATTCTCATGTGCGGGAAATTTGGACATAGGACCTTTGCAAAGGAAAAAAGCGGCGCTAGGCAATATGGTACTCGAATCACTGAGGTCGTAGGACCGCGGGATCACGATCAGTCGGATTATAAAATGATTCGCAGCAGGGATCCATGTCGGCGGACTCTCTGATGCCCATTGGGGGCAAATGGAGCCTCGTTAGTACCAACCAGGAAACGGAATCGGTCTCCAGACTCCAAAGTAACAATAAATCACATTCCATGGACCGATCTTTTCGTCACCCTCTGACAACAATTTTCAAGTTTAGTCACCGCGAGCTGCAATTCGTTCTGGACCTTCATCTTTTATAATCAAATTCTGGAGGATCTGCAATTATTATTTACTAGAAAATCATGCGCGTGAATTTTTCACTCATCTATGCTCAGGATAATTTTTAAAAGTCATATATGTTAAAATATCTTTTGAATAATTTTATTTTAGTCTCAAAAACAATCCTGTCATAGAAACTGCTTAATCTGCTTGAAATTATTTTGAATTCCTTTTGAAATCCTTAAAATCATCAGGCAGTGAATATAAATTTTCACTAATTGTTTTAAAATTCCTTAAAATCATTTTAAATCTTTTAAATTCCTCAAGAAACTTCAAAATCTTAAAATTTCCTACAATCCTTTAAAATTTCACAAAATCTTTTAAAATCCCCTAAAATTTTTCAAAATTCCACGAGGAATAGTTAAGTTCCTTAAAATCATTTTAAAAATGTCAAAATTTCTTAATTTTTTACAATCTTCTTAAAATTCTTTACAATTTCGAGAAAAACTTTAAAAACCCTTAAAATACTTGAAATTCTTTAAAATTTTACAAAATTTTTTTTAAGTTAAAAAATGTTTAAAATTATCAGACAGTGAATATAAATTCTATGAAGAGAGAATGTGGCTTTAGATTTCGAGTTTGCACAATTTTATTTTCGATATAATTACAACCTCTTTTTTATGATAGGATTATTACTGGAAATTCATATTGAAATTTCTTGAAATTCATAGAAAAATTTAAAAATTCGACGAATAAGTTCTTTAAATTTTTACAATCTTCTTAAAATTCTTTTCAATTCCAGGAAAAACTTTTAAATCCCTTGAAATACGAAAAAATCTCTTAAAATTCTTGATAACCTCTTGAAATTCTATCAAATTTTACAAAATCTTTTATAATTCATAAAAATCTTGTGAGATTCTTTAAAACTTCAATTTCTTTAAAAGAATAAAAATTTTTTTAAATTCTCACGAGCCTCTTAAAATCCTTTAAAATTCCACCAGAATATTTATAATAACAAAAAATTTCTTAAAACTACCAAGTTTCTTAAAATCCTTCAAATAATTCTACTAAAACCTTTTAAATCATTTAAAATACGTAAACATGTTCCCAAAATTCGACAAAATCTTTTAAAAATCCTTAAAATCATCAGACAGCTAATATAAATTCTATAAAGAAAGAATGTGGCTTTACATTTCCAGTTTGCACAATTTTATTTTCGATATAATCACAACCTCTTTTTTATTGACAGGATTATTACTGAAAATTCATTGAAATTTCTTGAAACTCATGGAAAAATTTTTAAATTCCTTACAATCATTTCAAATCTTTTAAAATTTCCTACAATCCTTTAAAGTTCCACAAAATCTTTTAAAATCCCTTGAGATGTTTCAAAATTCCATGAGGAATATTTAAATTCCTTAAAATCACTTTTAAAATGTCAAAATTTCTTTAAATGTTTACAATATTGTTAAAATTATTTTCAATTTTAAGGAAAAATTTTAAATCCCTTAAAATACGTAAAGATCTTTTAAAATTCATGAAAACCTCTTAAAATTCTATAAAATTGTACAAAATTTTTTATAATTCATAAAAATCTTGTGAGATTCTTTAAAACTTCAATCAGATCCCTTTATAAGAATAAAAATGTCTTAAAATTCATCAGACAATATAAATTCTATAAAGAGAGAATGTGGCTTTACATTTCGAGTTTGCACCATTTTATTTTCGATATAATCACAACTTCTTTTTTATGATAGGAGATTATTACTGGAAAATGTTTTTAATTATAAGAATAATACCTAATAATCATAGAATTTTGTGATCATTGCAATTTAGAAGCCGACTTTCCAACACTCGGTTTAAATTTACGATAATCAGGATGATCTCCGCACTCTTGGTTGGTTCTTAGATCCACGGCGTAAACACACATCTGTGAGAATCCACCTTATCTGATCGGTACTCGGTAACCCTGATTAAAGACACGTGGTCCGCTGTTTAATTATATCGAATCGGTGTCTTTCTAGAGGAATATATCACGCTACAAGTTTTTTTGTTTTAGATCTCGCATCCATTTGCAAGAATAGCACAAAAAGTATTATAATCCGGCAATCTCCACTTTCAAGAAATTAGTTTAATCCTTATAATGTTATAATGTTATAATGTTTTTTCAATTGTGACCATATGCTTCGGCTAAAATAAATCACTCAAGCATCAGTAAAGGGGCAAAGACATTTGAAAACTATAAGAATTTAGATGTTTAATACATCTTCAAGAATTTTACTTTCTCACGATTTGGCGTCTTCGTGTAAATTAACGTTCGCGTGTACACTGGCAAACATTATTTACATGCGCACACTTTTATCCCAAAAACGGGTATAAGTCTGTAGGAGCAATATTTATACGCATATGTCTACATAAATTCATTTTTTTGCTCAGGCGCAATATAATATAAAAATATTAATATAGAATAACAAAAAACATAAATATATAAGTATAAAAATATAATATATACAAAAAAATATTAAAATCTTGATGTCAAACTTACCGCCAAAGTTTCCCAAGTGTTTTTGACAACTCTGCATTGTGCAGTTGAGGATACTGATCTGCGAGTTTTCTTCTTGCAGCCTGGGCCCAGACCATAAATGCATTCATGGGCCTTTTTATATGAGCCGCTCTTTTGTCACCGGAACACCTGTAATTGCAAGACATTATCTTCATTGGAAAAACCATTTTGCTAATATTTCATATGAGGGAATACTAGATAATTAAAAATCATCTGAATCTCATGAGATTCTAAAAATATTAATTTAACTACTTAAAAATATTTGTCTTCTTATATTTTTAAATTGTGTACAAAGACTTAGTTTCTGAGAAGGGGGAGACTGAAGCGATTAGTCAAAATATCACCTCGTGGAATTACTGCACCACGTGGAGGTCAACCTCTTGACGTCTAGTCTCGATTAAAGGAAAAAATAAGACGAGGAAGAAAAGCCAAGGGTTGAAAAGGAGGGTTCGTCATTCTCAAGAGGCAACACGGTGACTGGCGAAAAATAATACGTTCTCTCAAGTCAAGAAGTATCCGTTTCGAGTTGGTGGCTGCTACCCTCCCAGCCGTAGCGAATGCCATGGTAAAACTACGGTCTTAAAATAACACTATACGTTTTACGTTTGATGGACAAACGGACGTATCCCTTTCTTCCCTAGCTGATGACTTCATAAAACTTTTACTCCTGAGATAGAAATTGACGTGTCTGACGTGATCGCCGCGCCAGAGTTACAACTTTTTATTTTTATTTGCCCACTGAGGGCTCTCGAGATTTCAAATCTACATACCATCGTCAATATCTAACGCTAATGTATCGCCGAACGTGTCACATATTTTATATATGCATAATTATTCGTCTAATGTAATCGTATTTAATCAGGGTGGCCAATAGATTCAATTTATTCATTTCCCTGACTTTTCCATGGCTTTTCCCTGACTTTCAGACAAATTTCCCTGTCAGAAAAGTATTAATAATGCGAAGAAATTTTTCAGGAAAAATAATATTGAAATTTTTTTTAAATTCGTGTAATATCACTTTACATTTTTTGAAATTTAAAATCTCTTATAAAATCCATTGAAATGTCTTTAAATTCATAGAAACATCTTAAAATCCGATGAAATCACTTCAAATTTGTTAATATTTCATAAAAACCCTTAGATTTTCACTGATTGTTGTAAAACTCCTCAATATCATCTCAAATCTTTTAAATTCCTCAAAAAGCTTTAAAATCCTTACAAATTCTCTACAATCCTTTAAAGTTCCATAAAATCTTTTTAAATCCCTTGAAATGTTTCAAAATTCCACAAGGAACTTTAATAGCTCTTAAAATACGTCAAAATCTCCTAAAATTATTGGAAATTTATTGAAATCCCTTAAAATTTGCTGAAATCTATTGAAATTCCTAGAAACATCTTTAAATTCCTTACAATTTCACTATAATAATTAAAATCCTACAAAATGTCATAAATTCTTTTAAATCTATTAAAATTTCACGAAATCCTATACAATTTTACACAATCTTTTACGAATCATAAAAGTCTCCTGAAATTCCTTAAAATTCAATAAAGAACTTTGAAAATCCCTAAATTACATTAAGATCTCTGAATGCAAATTCTTGGGAACAAAAACCTCAAAAATTTGTTTAAAAATCAACAATAATATTAGAATTTTTTTTAATTCTACGAGGAATATTTAAATTCCTTAAAATCATTTTAAAAATGTCAAAATTTCTTTAAATTTTTACAATCTTCTTAAAATTCTTTCCAATTCCAAGAAAAACTTTTAAATCTCTCAAAATACGTAAAGATTTCTTAAAATTCTTTAAAACGTCTTGAAATTCTATAAAATTCTACAAAATCTTGTATAAATCATAAAAATCTTGTGAGATTCTTTAAAATTTCAATCAAATCCTTTAATTACAAGCCTTTTAAAATCCTTAAAAATTCCATGAGAATAATTATACTGTCTTAAAATTTCTTAAAATCCTGCCAAGTTGCTGAAAATCCTTCATAATTCCACGAAAAACTTTAAAATCTCTTAAAACACGTAAAGATTTCTTTAAATTCTTTAAAACTTCTTGAAATACTATAAAATTCTACAAAATCTTGTATAAATCATAAAAATCTTGTGAGATTCTTTAAAATTTCAATCAAATCCTTTAATTACAAGCCTTTTAAAATCCTTAAAAATTCCATGAGAATAATTATACTGTCTTAAAATTTCTTAAAATCCTGCCAAGTTGCTGAAAATCCTTCATAATTCCACGAAAAACTTTTAAATCATTTAAAATACGTATAAAAATCTCTTAAAATTTTCCAAAATTCGACAAAACCTTTTAAAAAATCATAAAAATCTCGTGAAATCCTTTAAAATTCCATTAAGAACATTAAAATCTCTTTAAATTACTCGAAAAACTTAAAATTTCTTAACATTCTTACAAGCTTTTTAAAATTCTTTAAAATCCCACAAGGAACTTTAAAATTCATTAGAATTCTTTGAATTCCTTAAACTTTCTTAAAAATCTCGTCAAATATCATTAAGTCCTTTAAAATTCCACTAAATCTTTTAAATATTATACAAATAATCTCTTGTAATCCCTTAAAATTCCTAAAAACCTCTTTAAATTTTTTTAAATGATTGAAAATCACATCGAAATCATTATAGAAATCCAAAAAATTTCAAAGAATGCCTGGAAATTCTTTATATTATAATCCTTCGAAATACTTCGAAATTTTCTAAACTCTGTTAAATAAACTATAAAATCTACGTCTATTAAATCTAATCTATTCTATTAAATTTTCCCATGACAGCTACTTGCATTTCCCTGACATTTCCCTGATTTCCCCAACTTCCCTAACATGTGGCCATCCTAATTAATTTATACAGCCTAATTTAATTCGACCTAACAGATTTATTTACTTAGTGTAATTTCATAATAATCATAAAAAAATATTTCGTAAAGCGTATTAAATGAACCGAAAAAATTCCGGTATTAATTACATTTCAGAAGTAATTAAATGTATGTCGCCTGAGGCAATGAATCGTCTACTATAGTTGTAGTGAAACAAAAGGAATCAAGATGAGAGTCATGTTATTTTAGGTCAACTAAACTATTATGAAGATATCGTAGGTGTACACATGTATAACCGGAACATGCTATATCTACTTTTTTCCACAATTCATAGCTGGGACCCCCAGTTCCCATTGGATTTCAATGAAGTCTATGAGAATAAAATTTATCGGGTTCATCGTCATCGTGTATATACTGAGTTTAAACATTGTACCCCTCCGGGCAGTCCTTGATAACTCTCTTTAAGCGAGGGTAAGTGGTGGCGATAAGCAATGCCAAATAGTGATACCCTGGGAGATTTCCACTGAACCGTGTTTCCCGTCGGTGTCATTTATGCGTCTAAATCGTCACATTTCAAACACTAATTTGTCTAGAGATTTGAATCTCTGCACACAAACAACTTATATAGAATCTACATCAAGAAAACACATTAAAAAATTGTATTATTAAATTAGAATGCATTTTATGCATTTAACATTCTTTGACAATCAAATTAACAATTTCACATTATTTAACAATCATAATATTGATTTTTTTCTTATTATCCTGATAAAATCGTTTTATGTCTGAAAAACGCAATATTGACGTTCTCATTTTATGTTTCTCAGTATTTTTGATTTCTTAATGAGATTTAAACGTACTGTATATCTTCGTCAAAGTAGGTAATTAGAAATACCAGATCACCGCTCGACCATCATAAACTTGCTATGGTTGCATCATTGAAGCGAGCGTTCCGATTTATCAAATCGTTAAGATCAATACGCACTTGCATGCGAGAATATTGATGACTTATAGAGAAGCTGGCACGATTCTTATAAAGAATCAGTGAATCAGTATTCTTAAAATTTCGATATTTTCATGCATTTTTCTTTCCCACGACATCTGCTAATAGCTGCCACGCCTCGACCAGACGCGCAACCCCGGGACTTCGCAAGCGATCAGGTATTAATTAGCTAATTTCTGTTAATTGACAACCGAGGACATTTTTTCTGCGAGTCTTTCCCAGGCCGGGGAAACGAGTACGTCATAATTGAGTTAGCGTTACGAATTTTTTTTAAAAAGGTACGATATGCGTTCGGCCTCTTCGCCCTTCTTCCAAGCTCCTTTTCCTTTTTTTTTGCCCCACCAAACATTTCCAAGCACAGACTTTACTCGTTTGCTGGACTATACCTTTTAAAAACCTTATTCTTTAACTCCTCCATTTAACGTTACGCTAATTTTGCGTGACGAATATTTACGCAACGCTTGGTGTTTTACAAATGTATGTTTCCAATATTTTCATTTTGCGCCACATTATTTTACATTCGTAATTTTTATACTATCAGGAATTGTATATCCCTTATTTCTACGATACAATGATTCAATTTTAGACCAAATTTTAATCACAAGGAATAATAAAAAAAATGAAACCTTTTTTGGACCACCTTAATAAATAATAAAATGTTAATTATCTTCATAATTATCGATTACTCAGAAAAATTTGTAGTGAGCTAAACTTACTTGGTAGCAACAGGCACGAGGGTCCAGTCATATCCCTGAAGAACTTTTGCGACGGCCGCGCTGATTCCTTCCCCTCCGTTTGGTCCAATCCCCGAATTATTGTTCTTGTTACTACAATTATTATTCTTAAGATTATTCACTCCCGCGGGAACCATACATGAAGACTCTCCATCATTATTTTTTTTTCTTTTCCCCGACGCGTAACGATAAGCAACTTCCACCTCCGAATCATCGATCCCCGAAACTCCCACATTCTCATTCAACTTTCTTTTTCTACACGAAAAAGCTTCCGCATCTGCAGAAGAAACAATTCCCGCAGATTCTCCTATAATTTCACTCATCTTCCTCTTCAAAGCTGGACATTGAAATGCAGCTTCAGCCCCAGAACTCACAGAACAATTCGATTGCAACATAATCCCGTTCATCTTTCTCTTCACACAAGAAGAATAAGCGTCTTCCGCTCCATTCTCCATTTCTTCTGAAATATTCAACTTCCTCTTCCTACATGAAGAATAAGAGATCTGTGATTCCTGGTCCACTTCATAAGAATCTTCTTCATCTTCCTCGTCTGCTTCTTCTTCTTCTCCATTAGAACTTCTTTTTACTTGATTTACTTGGTGATACGAAATTTCTCCAGGACTTCTATTTGGAGATCCATCAGCAATGTGGTTTATTGCCCTTTTTGCAATAGGTCGTCGAAACCCAGCTTCCGGTTCCATCATCTCGTTCACCCTTCTCTTTCCAGATGTGCAAGAATACGTAACATTTGCACGCGAATTAACTTGACTTCCTGAGAGATTTGATGACTCTCCCATGATTTCATTCATCTTCTCTAGCACAACAACCACGTTTTTAAAATCAAGCAGCTAATCGTAATTGTGTAAAATTCATGCACTGAAGATTCGCATTCTTCCTGGAAAATGGAATAGGTCATGGAGCACGCAATCTCACTACTTGGAGCATAAATCAGACAGCTGGATATTGCTGATCTTTACTCTTTGGCTCCTCGCACGTAAGCTGTCAGGTTTAATTAATTTATTCGATTAAAATAACACTCGTAATGCGGGGTCTCCTTATCTTTGTTTATAATTATCAGCACTTAGGAAACAATTGTTATAACGTTCTCTGATTCTCTCAGTTGCGTCATTACTCCATTGCAGTACATAAAACTTTTTTAAAATTAATAAAATAAATTTAAAAAATTTTTTAACTATATTTAAAAAAAATTTTTAAATATAACTTCGTAGTCTGTTCCGAGTAAATGTTTTAAAACCTAAGGAACAAATCTAACGCTTCTTCCAATGAAGTTTTAGAGGGTCCAATGTCTCACTTAATTAAGCAATAATACACGCACTTAATTAAGTAATGCCTTCAAGCACACTCACTTATTTCACATTTATGAATTATGTAACACAATTTCCAGAAATTTGTACAAAGTCCTTCCTGCAAGAAATTCAAGAGATTTGATTATGGATTTAGTGATTCCATTTTTAAAGCAGAGTTTGATAGTCAGTACGAAATTTCTTGGCGTGATTTATTGGAGGGAATAAGAGGAAGTGATGAAGAGTGAATGAGGTTTAAATTGAAGAAATTGCAGGCACTTTAGCGCGCACGATTATTTTGTGTATACGAAAGAAACGTCAAAATATGAAACTGGTCCCGGCGGGTTTCTGATGTGCGGCGCGATCAGCGCAGAAGTGAGGTGGTTGCAATGCCTCGGGGCAGTTTCCACCACGCGACTATCCATTGAAGGCGGGGCGAACGCCTGCTGTTAACACTTGTTGCGCGAGGGAGAAGATAAAAAAGAGAGGAGAATAGTCAAATTTGTTGGAGAGAAAGAGAAAGAACGAGAAATTTGATAAGGAGGATCAAGGGTGGGGAAATTAGAAGAGGTTGAAATACATTCTTAGAAATTTATAAACAAATGAGGAACATGAATGAATTTAAAGGGGTTCTTTTATTTTTACCTATTATAACATACTCTCCAAACTTGAATTAGTGAAATTTAACTAATTACACTGAGAAAAACTCTATTTTAGAAAAATTACTAATATCGATAGCAAGTAGGGGAAAATCCCAAAATTGAGACATTTTAATACAGAAAATAATAAAATTTTACTATTTCAATAGTAATTTTTCCTATTTAAATAGTAAAATTTATTACTTTCTCTATTAAAATGTCTCAATTTTGGGATTTGACCCTATTTGCTATCGATATTATTAATTTTTCTAACACAGAGTTTCTCAGTGTACCAGGCAAATTCCACTGATTTGCAGTGATTTTTTTCTCACGATTTTAATCAGTGAAAAATCTACTGGAAATCAGTGAAAAGTCACTGAAATTTTTAGTAGTTTAGTGAAGATGACTGAAAATTTCGGTGACTTTTGACTGATTCTAAGTGAATTTTCACTGATTAAAATCGTGAGAAAAGAGTCACTGAAAATCAGTGGAATTTGACTGATTCAGTTTTAGAGAGTAGTATAGTTTTATAATAAAACTATCTTTAGCCTCTTTTTTTTATATTTGAATAAATTTATTTATTTTTATTGTTGTGTCCTCGTGATTTGAATCAATGGAGTTTCACTGTGAATCAGTGATATATTTTTAGCTATTTTTATCATTGTATCAATGCACATATTAATTAAGAATCAGTGATTACTCACTCAACTTTCAGTTATTATTTCACTGATGCAAAAAAGGACTGGAATCTCTAATGTCGATTATCAGCGAATGTCACTGAAATTTCAGTGAAAATTCACTGATTCAAATGGAGAGATATTGATGAAATCTATAATAATCACTTATTTTTATGATTTAACTACTTTTTTTTTGATATACAGACATTTTCTGTGGAATATTTCGAAACTGAACTAAATGCTTTGATTTATAGGTATGTAAAAATATCTCCACATGATATAAAACACAGATTAGAAGAAAAATATTTGATATAAACGTTTTATCAGTGTGAAAAAAATGATAAGCACTCGTGCTTGTGAGAACATTGTATTTTAAGCTAATAAATTTTTATTCTAAATATAAAAATTTCGAATTTCTGGCTGTACCTCTATCAATGAAAAGTCACTAAGAAATCAAGTGAATATTCACTGAAATTTAAGTTACAATTTTTCAATGATTTCCCAACCGGAAAAGTGAATGAAGTTCTGTAAATATCACTGAAATTTCAGTAACAAAGTGAAAATAGATGATATTGAATGATTTCTCAATCATTCGAATGGCAAAAAATTTCTAATTTAAACCAGTGAAATATGACTGAAATTTTAGTGAAAACTGTCTGATTTTTCAGGAAACTTTTACTGATTCGATTGTTATTAGCTCTACTGGGATTTCAGTGAATCTTCACTGATTTAAATAGCTAGAAATACACAGAACAAAAAAAGTTTTAAATTAAGCCCAAAAGGACTAGTTTGTGTTACATTTTAAACCAGTTTGCTTCATTTTAAGCCAGTTTTTAGGCTTAAATTTAATTTTAAGCTCAAAAACTGGCTTAAAATGTAACAAACTAGTCCTTTCGGGCTTGATTTAAAACTTTTTTTTTTCTGTGTAACTTCCCAGTTGGTAAAAAATTGAAAGAAGTTTTTAGAACGTGCTAAAAACGTCCTAAAAACTTCCTAAAAACGTCCTATGTGAGGCCAAAAAACATCCAATGTTCCAAAGACGTTTTTAGGACGTATTTGGAACATTGGATGTTTTTTGGCCCGACATAGGACGTTTTTGCCCACTGGGTTACTAGTTCTCAGCGAAATTCCATTGGTTCGAATTTAGAAAGATCGTAATATATGATGTTATTTCTATAAAAAATGAAAATTCCCAATGGTGTAATCCTATCCTTTCCTTCCTTATTACTGCTATTTTTTTATTATTTTTTCCCTCTTTCACACGAATTTACTATCTCATTTGCTCACAGAACTCAGTGTATCATTTATTTTGGTCATGTCTCTCATCAGTAAGAGTTTCCATGGCAACGATATCCTCGCGGGAGGTGAACCAATCCGATAGTTTCTTGCTCCTCCCATCGTTTATCTCTCTCTTGTACATTAAATTTTACATTCTATCTGTTACACTCACTCCCCTTCGCTTCTTTCTACACTTCCTCTGGTATTGGTCGAATCGTGGCCAATAATTATGACGTCATATGCACCTAGTGCCTGATCTTATATGCTCTCATTTACGACAGACCAGAGAAAGGCTTAGTTTTCAGACAGCTCTAATCCATCAAATCCCTCTCTTCCTGAAGGCGAGGGTGATTTTTCAAATATTTTATTTTAATGTGCAGAAACTTAAATTAAAATTATCTTTCATTAATTATAGAAATGAACAAGAATTTGCGTATAATGTTACGAAATGTAAATGATTTCCAGTACAATTTCTCTGATTTTATAAGGAAAAGATTATACCCTGGTTTTTTCCAAAATATTTACTTTTTTAAAAAAAATAATAGTCCACAGCCGTAAAGAATATTTCAGAGTAAAAATTCTGGAAAAAGCCCAGGTAATCGAAGTTTGCTCACAAAATCAGAGAAATTTTACTGGAAATCATTTCAATCTTTTAAATCCCTTCATAAAGGGATATAAATAAAGGTTTATAAATATTCTGCAATTTCATAAGACGTATTTTGAAAATATTTTCGTAGTATAGTTTTATAATAAAACTATCTTTAGCCTCTTTTTTTTATATTTGAATAAATTTATTTATTTTTATTGTTGTGTCCTCGTGATTTGAATCAATGGAGTTTCACTGTGAATCAGTGATATATTTTTAGCTATTTTTATCATTGTATCAATGCACATATTGATTAAGAATCAGTGATTACTCACTCAACTTTCAGTTATTATTTCACTGATGCAAAAAAGGACTGGAATCTCTAATGTCGATTATCAGCGAATTCTTTCATTAATTAATGAAATTTTACTGGAAATCATTTCAATCTTTTAAATCCCTTCATAAAGGGATATAAATAAAGGTTTATAAATATTATGCAATTTCATAAGACTTATTTTGAAAATATTTTCGAATTTTTTGGAATGACTTGAAATCTTATGAATTCTTATGAAATTGAAATCTTATGAAAGATTTCGAAAGAGTGACATTTTTTAAATTGATTGAAATCTTTTTAAACTCATTTTATATTTTTTAAGAAAGCATTGTGTTTGAGGCAAAAATCAAATTATTGAAGATTATAATAAATGTATCTAATATTGGTCTAGTTTTAATAAATCATTCTCTTTCTTAGAGGTCTCATGCAATTTGTCGATGTGTAGGTCAGCAGTAAAAGTTTTTTGCCTCGCCTCATAATTCAGTCCCCAAGACCTCGACATTTTTTCCAGCTTTTGTCAGGGACGTCTTAAATCTTTTAAACGCCCAAGAATTAAAAAAATAAATAAAAAGCAGGAATTGTAGTAACTGTAAATTAAAGGTGGAAGGAACACAAAAAAGATATAAAACTCCAGACAATTTCACTGGATCTAGCATTAGAAATACATATACCTAACTGACATATAAATAATAGAATCAGAGCTATGAAGTTCTGATGAAAAAAAGCAATTTTAGGCTCTCATCATCCGATCCTGATATATTTTAAAAGAGATTTTAAAAGAGATTTTCTAAGAATTCCTCACTTCCTCAATAAACCTTTGCATGACTTCGAGACTCAAAATTACTGTGGACATAACGAGATTCACGTGTGGTCAAAGATTTTTTTCAAGGGTTTTCTTAGTTTTGAATCAGTGATTTTTTATTTAGATTTTCACTAATTAGTTTAGCTTAAAATTGAAAAATGTTGAATTAAGCATTCAATAAAACTAAATTTAAGCCCAAAAACTGCCTTAAATTGTAATTTGTAACACAAACTATAAACTTTCGGGCTTCTCTCTAAATCTGAATCAGTAAAAAGTCACTGATTGACAGTGAAATCTCACTGATTCAAATAGCTAGAATCCGGTCACTGATAATCAGTGAAAAGTTACTAATTTATTAAGTGAACAAAAGTCACTGATTTAATCAGTACAAAGGGATAATGTGAACCAATAGTTGGCAGCACTTGTACCTTCTTAATTTAGACTGAGATTTAAATAATACTAAGAGCACACTATGAAATCCAAATTAAAATTCCAACGTGAATAAAAATTGTTTAAAAATATTGAATTAGTCCTATTATTAAAAATTAAACATTTTCTGCAGCCATATCGATATGTGCTACAGGAAATTTTCAATTTTTTATAGTATTCGCGTCGTGGTTCACGTTTACACCTTTTATGAATTCAAAATTTCCACAATTACTGAATTTACAGATTGAAATTGGAGCTTGATTTCCAAAAATAATAAGTATACTTTATTGAAATTGATAAAGTTGACTAAATAAATTAGTAAGAACTTACTGATAATCAGTGGACTAATTACTAAATTGATCAGTGAAAAGTCTCAAATCACTGATTCATCAATGAAATACTTAATCACTAATTAAATCAGTGAAATTTTCACTGATTTAAATTTAGAGAGTTGATTCAAGACATTTTTTTCTGTGTACCAATTACTTTTATAAAAAAAAGTTCTTTATGTGCAGTAATATTTGTGTCAGTATACGTACAATATACATGATGAGTTCATTATAAAAAAACTTATGATTGTATACATAAATTTTTAGCCCTCTATAAGATGCAAACTTCTCGATCGTTCGTCAATCTCAAAAAATGATCGACAACTGTTATGGCACGTGCTTCAAAGGTAAATGCCCAAGCACATGGTCGTAGGAACAACTCTTTTCGCACAATCACAATAAAAAAATTCATTCTTCCTTCACTCAAGGCACGTTAAAACATCTACATTTATATAATTTACGTTAATTACAATAAAAATCATCACCATATAAAAATAACAAGAATTTAAAATGAGATGCAATGTATTTTTTTGATAGATAAAAAAATTAATGTGCTCTAAAACGTCTTTAATAAAATAAAACACCGTCAACACCGTCGGCTGAATTGTCCGACGGTTTGGCAAAATGAATGAATTTCTTCGTACGAGACTCTCACTCAAAATATGTAAAGATCATCCTTTCTAAATTCCAATGTTTATCGAGAAACCAGTGAAGTGTCACTGATCAAATTTCAATAACAGTCACCTTTTTACACGTGAACTCAATTAAAAAATTCAGACTGCCTACACCTATGTCCATAACAACTTAATGAAAGCAAATCGACAAGTTCCGCAGACATTAATAGAAATTATTAAACCAAATTTGATGACTATCGCGATTTGAGCCTCTAATTACTTCCTTCAGTCATAAATCATGAGATTCCTTATCATTATCATAGCTCAAGATATAGCTATAGCTGCCATAATCGTGCTTCAAAGTCCCGGTTTTGTAAAAAAGAAAAAAAAAATCCAAGGATATGTCAGTGATAGCAATGATGACAAGAATGACGGCAATGACGATAGGAACGTGCGAATAAAATGGAATGTTGGAATTACGTAGCCGAGAAAGGGGTTCTCTACGTGAATTACGCAGAATGTGCGTAAGGTGTAACGTCGGACATCTCGGCGCACTTGTATCATTTGCTCCACGCGTCTCGACGTCTGTGGCCAATGACTGTGCAGAATGTGCCGAAGCTTGTGGCTCCCTTGGGGGTCCCAGTTGAGGGGCCCACCTCCTGGGGGGCTACATGTGTCGGATCCCTTGCACCCGACCCTCCCAACCATAACGTCCCATTCTAAGCCTTTCAAGTATCCGACAGTGCGTCGGCCCCAGAAATTACCGGAATCATTATTTTATTGTGATTCCCTCCTATCACTCAGTCACGGATAACATTCTCAAGTCCTATCTTGAAGAAAGTGCTCTCCGGAATCAAAGATGGGCCATAGCTTTCTTTAAGACTTGTTACAACATCGTATATGTCCAGCTCAATTAGTAAAAAATGTATTGCATGTGACAATAGTTTCCCAGTGGGCAAAAAATTTAAAGAAGTTTTTAGAACGACCTAAAAACGTCCTACGTCCTTTCAGACATTTTTAGGACGTATTTGGAACATTGGACGTTTTTTGGCCTGATATATTAGGACGTTATTAGGAAGTTCTAAAAACTTCTTTAAATTTTTTGCCCACTGGGTTTGATTCAAAATACTTGAAGTTTAAACAATCAAATTGTGTATAATATCGAACGGTGAGTTTAAAAAGAGTTGGAAAGTGTTAAAAGTGGTCCTAATACTGCTAAAACTCATAGTTTGCTTTTTCTGAAGGAACTGACTAAGAAGAGTCAGGGTGGGAACAAGATACAATTTTTTCATTTCCTTGACATTTCCCTGACTTTTCCCTGACTTTCACACAAATTTCCCTGACAGAAAAGTATTAAAAATGCGAACAAATTTTCAGTAAAAATAATATTGAAATTTCACTATACCTAAAATTCGTAAAAATCTATAAAATTTACGACAACCTTGGAAATCTTCTAAAATTCATTGTTTCTTGAAATTCCTGGAAACATTTTTAAATTCGACGAAATCCCTTCAAACTTGCAAATATTTCATGAAAACCCTTAAATTTTAATATTCCTTCTCTAAACTTGAATCAGTGACTCTTTTCTCAAGATTTTGATTAGTGAATAATCTACTGGAAAGCAGTCAAAAGTCACTAAAATTTTTAGTAGTTTAGTGACAATTACTGAAAATTTCAATGACTTTTGACTGAATCTCAGTGAATTTTCACTGATTAAAATCGTAACAAAAGAGTCACTGAAAATCAGTGGAATTTGACTGATTCAATTTTAGAGAGCCTTAAAATGAGTCAAAATCTCTTACAGTTGTTAGAAACTTTTTGAAATTTCTTAAACTTCACTGAAATCTTTTGAAATTCCTAGAAACATTTCTAAATTTCGGAAAATTTAACTATCCTGTAAAGTGTCAACAATTCTTTAGATTCTATCAAAATTCCACGAAATCCTTAACAATTTCATAAAATCTTTTACGAATCATAAAAATCTCCTGAAATTCTTTAAAATTCAATAAGGAACTTTGAAAATCCCTAAAATACATTAAAATCGCTAAATAAAAATTCTTGGAAACAGAAACCTCACAAAATCCTTTAAAAATCAAAAATGTTTGAAATTTTTTTAATTCCACGAAGAATATTTAAATTCCTTAAAATAATTTTAAAAATGTCAAAAATTTCTTTAAATTTTTCCAAGCTTCTTAAAATTCTTTACAATTTCACGAAAAACTTTTAAATCTCTTAAAATACGTAAAGATCACTCTTAAAATTCATGAAAACCTCTTGAAATTCCATAAAATTCTACAAAAAATCTTTTTTTAAATCATAAAGATTGAGATTCTTGATTGTGAGATTCTTTAAAATTTTAATCAAATCCCTTAAAATCACTTTAAAAGAACGAAAATTTCTTAAAATTCTTACAAGCCTTTTAAAATCTTTTAAAATTCCACGAGAATATTTATAATGCCTTAAAATTTCTTAAAACTCTGCCAAGTTTCTTAAAATTCTTTATAATTTCTTAAAAGAAACTTTTAAATCATTTAAAATACGTAAAAATCTCTTAAAATTTTCCAAAATTCCACAAAATCTTTTAAAATCGTAAAAATCTCATGAAATCCTTTAAAATTTCATGAGAAACATTAAAATCCCTTATGGAATTATTAAAAAAAATCAAAATTTCTTAAAATTCTTACATGCTTTTTAAAAATCTTTCAAATTCAACAAGAAACTTTAAAATTCCTTAAAATTCAAAGAATTTTAAGGAAAATCTGTTGTAATCCCTTTAAGTTCCTAGAAACCTCTCAAAATCTTATAAAATTACTGAAAATTTCTTGAAATCATTAGAAACCCAAAGAATCTCAAAAACTGCCTGATTATTCTTTATAATCCTTGAAAATTTTTTAAACTCTATTAAATAAACTAAAAAACCTATATATTTGCAATACAACAAAAATAACATAGTCCCCAAATTTAAATTTTGGGGATAAACCTTTCAAAGTTTTCAAATAATTAAATAAGAAAAGAAATATTCAATGAAATTAATCACTTAAAAGTAGAGAAACCTTGTCTATACTGAAATTTTTGCTACGAAATTGATTTTTAATCATCAGCCTCTTTAACAGGGGTTAACTACCTCCTACGGTTAAATTTAAATAAATTCCTCTGATGAATTATCTATAAAATATAATAAAAAATAAATCACAATGCATTCCTATCAAAATAAAACTGCAAAAAAACTTTTGAAGGTGGTTTCACCCTCTAAATTCATATTTGAAAACGTATAAAAAAATACGAGTACCTTATTTTTGCCAAAGGCAGGGTGACTCATATTTTATAAAAACAAGGAATACTTTTTTTGTTTCATGCACTTCTCCCTTTAGGAAACATATCCCTAAGACAAAACTATCACAAAACAAAAATGCACATGTTGGCGCCACGTGCATCTCGGGATGTTTACCTCAAGAAGAGCAAAATTCCGCCTTGGTGAAATCAATATTATTGTTCGCCGTCGGCTAAATTTGAATTCGTTACTGCTACGAAAGATAATGGAGTGACTGCACAACCATTTGGAAATGCGAAAACAGAAATCAGTCAAAGTGATGCGCATCTTTCGAACTAATTCGAATTTCTGAAGATATTTTGACGCAGTCTCAAAATTTATAATACATATACGAATTTTGGTTTCTAAATAATAACTAGGATGTAGATAAGAGTCCCTTTTGCAAATTTAACAAGTCATCCCACAAGTTCGCACTCTCTAAATCTGAACCAACGAAAACCTTACCATATCAGTGAAATTCGCTGATGAATTAGCGGAATCGCTCTTATACAGGTCGTAAAATTCACTGATTCATCAGCAAGTTTCGCTGATTTGATAAAGTTTTCGCTGGTTCAGATTTAGAGAGTAGTTTCAGCGAAAACTTACTGCGTCCAACAATTCAGATTCAGCACTCGTTCTCGCGTACTAATTATACTTACAACAAATTTAATGAATGAGTGAGCTAGCAAAGACAGTGCACCATACATGTGCATATATAACCCACGGTCAATGCCGTGTGGCGGCTTTTGTGGATGATCAAAGAACCTCACTCATACAAGCAAGATTTCACTCCACAGCCTAACGAACACGACTTTTTACGTATACATATATATCTCTTACATATACATTACTCTCTTACATCGATATTACTTTCGGCATAAGAATAAATACATATGGCGAACAATATCCTTGGCATAACTGTAATATAAGATAAATTATTTTAGAATAGTGCAATGAAACTTCACATTGTTGAGAATCATAAAGTCATTTGATGTTACATTTGTTTAAAACGTTACATTGGACCTGAAGTGACTGCAGCATCTGTTATTATTTATGTGTTTTCACAAAATTAGGCTGCGCCCACGAGACTAGTTTAATGCGCCTGTCGGTGAGAAATGAAATATACGATTCTCAGGTCTAGTCCGGATTTAATTCAGACGTGGGTGTAGTTGGTGCTGTCCGATCTCTATATCATGACTTACGCTCATTTAGCTAGAACTCAGATAATAGGCACTACGACCTTTATTTTATTTAAATGGTTCAAACGAATGATTAACATGGTTCTAATTATTTTCATTCCTGTCAAGTCTTGTCAACAATTTTAACTAGAAAGATTGCCATTTTATTGTCGTGCTAAAATCTGAAATAGCAATAATATTATTCATTGTATTAGTAGCGTTTGAATGATTTTCAATTCTCTAAATATAATTCCTACTCTCTAAACTTGAATCAGTGAAATTTAACTGATTACTAGTAAAATTCCACTGATTTGCAGTGACTCTTTTCTCACGATTTTAATCAGTGAAAAATCTACTGGAAATCAGTGAAAAGTCACTGAAATTTTTATTAGTTTAGTGAAGATGACTGAAAATTTCAGTGGCTTTTTACTGATTCTCAGTGAATTTTCACTGATTAAAATCGTGAGAAAAGAGTCACTGACAACACTCTAAAAACAGTCTATTGACAGTTAAACGATTCCTTTTATCGTGAAAGGATTTTCTATTCAAAATTGGTATGAGAGGAAATCCTTTCACGGTAAAAGGATTTTCCTTTCAAATGTTATCCTTTTACTGTCAAACTATTTTCTTTAATAGGGAAACTAAAACTGAAACAATGTACAATCACTCATGTATAGACGCACTTCATCCAGTAGCCTACAACTGCAATCCTTTAATAGTTAAAGGATTTCTTTTCATAGTCAAAAGAAATCATTTATTGGTAAAATTATTTTCGTTTTGAACTTAGCAGGTGAGTTTTTTAACAGTGAAACGATTCTTTTGTCAGATAAAAGAAATCTGCTTAATTTCAAAGGATGTTTTTTGAAAGGAACGTAATTTCACTGTTAATAGAATTTTTTTAGAGTGAATCAGTGGAATTTGACTGATTCAGTTTTAGAGAGTAAAATAGATTCCTCCTCATCAATTGAAGATGATTCCGGGTAATAAGACCAACTTGGGGTAATTTTCATTAATCAATAAACTGATCACTATGAACCCTTAAGGGCGTTGGATCCAAATGCTATAAGCTCAAAATTCAATTCTCCATTTTACTCAACGAAAATTGTAGATAAATATTTTTTCGCTCTATAGCACTAATCTTTTTTTCAATTATAAAACTGCGTACAGAGCGAAAAAATATTTAATTTCGATACTTTTTGGATAAAATGAAGAATTAAAAATCTGACTTAAAAAAATTAAATATTTTCATTTTACTTAAAAAATATTTGAATTAGATGTTTTCTCGATCTGTACGCATAATTTTAGTTAAAAATTGATTAATTCTACAGAGAGAAAAAATTTCAAATTTAATATTTGTTGAGTGAAGTGAAGAAATCGAAGTTTTAGATTAGAACTTGGCTCAAACACCCTTAATGGTCAAACTTTTTTCAAAAAGGATGCCTAGGTTGGTTGGTGGTTCAAAGTTGAGAAGCGACTTTGAGTCTTGGATCAACCACCATTAAAGTCTCTAACCGTATACATACCTTGGTCGACCTGGGGAGCTGGGCATAGGTAGACACTGAAGCCACGGCTTTTGAATCGAAGAAGAAGTGGAGCTCCCACCAGAGAGAGGTGGTCCACGGAACCGCCTCCCTGATCTTCCATCTCTTAGTTTGCCCTGTGTTGGTCCACGTGTGTGCACTTGTCTTTTTTAGCTTTGCACGTGTGTTGGTGCCTGGTGTGTCCCGGTGTGTCTCTCAGTTCGCCAGTAGAACCTCCCAGATTCTCCGTGTCATCCGGCTCTTCCTAATCCATTCTCTCCTCACTCGAGAAGTACCGATTCCCTCGGGTCAAAGGATGAAGTCGCTCAATAAAATTGCAGCAATTATCAAAGCCTAGTTGAAAAATCTTTCCTGAAAGAAGATAAGAACTCTTAATTATCCCATGGAGATATACGAGATTCGAAAAAAGAGACTTCCGGGATGTGCAGTGTGATCAGTGCGCGCTAGGGTCAAGCAAAGTGTAGAAAGCCATCATGCAATAAATTCCAGGAGTCGATAAATTCAACCGATAACCCGATATTCATTAAACTTTACGAGGTGGGTCAGAGCTGAATTATTACGTGATATGCAACTAGAAACGAGAAGAAAAGAAGAAAAGTTAGTAAAGTTAGGAAAGTTCTTCCAAAATGTGCAGTATTATTCAGGAAATTATATTGCTTTTTGTTAACGAACTCATGAAGAAGTGCAAATAAGATTTTGAAAGTTACTTTTTCATCTAATTCTGAGAATGATCTTGCCCGATTGATAGTCGAGTTTTGAAGAGATAAAATATAAATTGCAATTTAATGAATATGGAATCACACAATAATCTAGATCCAGAGGGAAAGGCTGGCCCCTCAAATAACACAGGCCCTTCTTTGGATGATGCTGTAGGAAAACTACTGCAGGGTAAGTATTTTATTTTGGAATAGATATTTCGAATTGAAAATGTTATTTAATGTGTTCATCATTACCATAATTTGAGGAAAGTATTTTGATGTTGAGGAATCTTCAGAGCAGAGCCAATATTTGAGAAATATGATCATACTTGCATCTCCTTCATTTTCTCCCCTCTTTCTCGGCAATCTTGCAACTTGCGTCTTCTTCAGCTCGTTTAGCAAGGACATTTTAATTGGCGCTGAAAGCCAACGTCGACAGCCATCGTTCTTCCGAGTGTCAGATTTATCTGTGCGATACCCGCGAAGAAGCGCAAAAGGGATCTAGATATATAAAATATTCAGATTAGGAAACTTATGACTTGAGAAGTTTTCCCCAGGAATTATATTTCTAAATATTTAGGTTTAAAATCACTCAATTTAAAAGTATTCAATTTAAAAGCACCAAAATTGTTTAATTCTATATGTTTTCAAAATGAAATTGTACCACTTTATGGACTTATTTAAAGTCCATAAAAAATGAATTGGGTAGGCTTGCTCATGATTAATTCAACAATTTGACAAGAGCGAAACAAAAATAATTCAGTAGGAGAATTAAGTTTAGAAATTTGCATTTTGTTTTGGTATATTTGAGATTCTCGCGAAAGATTTCGATAAGAGTAATGGGAACGGGTTGGGGGTGGAGTAAAGGGGAGGATGCTCGAAGCAGAGTCGAAGTAGCAGAACATAGAAAGATTTGCGAA
Source organism: Synergus umbraculus (assembly GCA_900474325.1). Classification (NCBI taxonomy): domain Eukaryota; kingdom Metazoa; phylum Arthropoda; class Insecta; order Hymenoptera; family Cynipidae; genus Synergus; species Synergus umbraculus. The sequence goes on from UCOK01019505.1 coordinate 52,003, forward strand.
GCAGGTGCTGCGAGCAGAGCGAAACCGCTGTACCACACTAATTATGCGCGTACCGAATTAAATCTGACACATCTTGTAGTTACGAGCAATACTGCCAGACATAATTTATAGCTGAACGGTGCACCAGAAACTTTGAGCTGGGCGGCAGAGGTACATTTCAACATCGACTTTAGCACGATTATTCTGCTTTCAAGAAACCCAACGTTTCTAATAGCCACACATTACTTCAATGAAGTGCCAATTTTCTCAAAAAAAGGAATATTTTTTTGTCGCTGATGAATGACACTGTTATTTTACAGTCAATTATTATTAATACAACTTTTCAGTAATTAAATTTAACTACTGAAGCTCAAATAAGGTTGACTGTATAATTGGTGATAATATTATTCAATACTGAATTGAAGTAAATTAAAAGAATATATTGATTAATGAAATTAATGACAAGATAGGAAGAATTATGATGAATGGAAAGATGTTCTTCAGCCACGTGTATCAACAAACTCACGTGGTAGATTTGTACGAATAAAATTAATTACAAGCACAAAGGGACCTGATAGGTTTACACTGAAGAGAAGAAGTGTCGAAGCATTTAACGTGAAAGTTGCTGACAAGTAAATGGTTGTGAAGGAGTTAATGTGCCAAGCTTCGCGACAGGTCGCCATTGATGAACAGGCTTTACCCAAACACTCGTTCTTTCAATGAGGGACAACCAACTGTTGTCAGAATTCTGTGCTGTGTTTAGCCTCCGAATCCGATCTTGGTAGCATCAACGACCTTACAAAGCAGGTTGAGAAAAGTGGTCTATCAAGTTGTTAGCGCCTGCATGGGCACCAGGTGAACATGGGCGAAGCGCCAGATTTATATCAATTGTCAACTCGAAATCAGATTCTTTCAGTTTAAAATATTACAAAGAAATATACAATATTAAATACATTTTTCTATTGTTAGACCTATAATTAATATTCAATGGTTTAGATTTGATATCGATTACTTTTGAGATGTGAGACCAACTTGAATAAGTATAGATAATAAGAAGAGTAATAAGAAGAATAAGATGTCTCAATCAAAAAGGAGGAGACTTAATTCACGTGAAAGATATTCCTGGTGTTTGGGTTGAAGCAAACCCTTTCCGCATTTCCACGTATCCTGACGTTTGCAGACGGAGGGTATCACAAAGGACCTCCTGCAATGAAAGAGAGCCGACAGAGATGCCGCATCAGTGGACCATGTCCTCCGAGTAATTAGCTCCAAGTTCGTCTCGTCCCTGGTGACACCACACCACGTGCGTCTACAGAAATCCTAGTTACTCCCTCACCCTCTCCCGTAATTAGGAACGTACTGCTACTTTGAAGTGACTTTCACTCCTTCCGCGTCTTTCGCGTAATTTTGTCTTACACTTCTGTACCCACCCTTTTCAACTTATACACGTACTTCACTGAATTCATCAGTAAAAACTTGAACACGTGCTCTGGAAAAAGTTGAATGAAAATAGTTGTCGACACGTCGTTAAAATTAATCGTTCACTTAGTGCTGAAGCGAAAGCATCCAAATTTTGAAGTCTTGTTACGTATATAATATTTTCATTTAAAAATGCCTCTGGTTTAAAAAATGCAGCGAGATTCCACATTAATTTATTTAATTGCTGGTTAATTTACTCTGGTGAGGAGATATGGAAAAGACCATCATGGTTCGAGACCTCTCTGATTGCAAATCATAAAACTTGGGCTATCTCACTTTCTGCAGAGAAAGGCAAATAAAAGGTTCCATAAATCCTAGCCTCGAGTATATATAAGTTCCAAGGATACAGGTGTCCTTTTATCATATTCATTTATGATATAATTCCTTGCAAAGAACCTGCTTCCTATGTAGATTTCTTTGTAGACTCTGGAAAATGAAGGCTCATATTTAAAAGAATTCTGAAATTTGGATTAACGTATATCATACAACATTATACACAAATTATCATATTAAATAGAATCAAAAATTAAATAATAGATAAAAGTCAAATGATGGGAAAAAATATTTCAGGATATGATTGGACGTTACTTCCGGTCACATCACGAGCTGGTGGTCGTAGAAATGCTCACGTTAAACGACCAATGAACGCGTTTATGGTCTGGGCCCAAGCTGCAAGAAGAAGACTGGCTGATCAATATCCTCAACTACATAATGCTGAATTATCAAAAACTCTCGGACGATTATGGAGGTATACTTTCGAAAATTAATTTAATATACAAATAGACATTGAAGCTTCTGATAACATATGAATAGACATTGAAGCTTCTGATAAACTTGTATTTCAAGGATTTTGAGTGACGTCGAGAAGCAGCCTTTCATAGATGAAGCTGAAAGACTGAGAAACGCTCATAAGAAGCTTCATCCCCACTATAAGGTAAACCTGGTAAACCATCCTCATATTATTCTTTGAATTTGCATTTGTATTCAATCTGTAACAAAGTTTTGGAATTTTTTTGAGTTCACTTTATGTCCTTAAAATTATACATCCACTTCTAGACTTCCTTTTATCGTCAAATGATGTCCTAGTCACATAAATCGAGTAATAGATCAGACTCTCTTGAATAAAATTGTAAATTGCTTTCAGTATCAGCCTCGCAGAAGGAAACCAAAGCCAGACGATCAAGTAAGCATTTTAACCCATCGAAGTTCCTTGCCCCTCACATCATTAGAATCTGCCAGCTCATCCAACTGCAGTTATAGTAGACTCTATGCTGAAAGCTCAAAATCGAATCCCAGGTATCAACCCTACGAACGTCCTGTTGTACCATATAGTGATTCACCTTCAAAATCCTATCAAGACATATCAAAAGGGACTTATTCAGAGGCCGTTAAATTTTCAGTTGAGCATTACAGTAAACCATACGAGTTATCAGATAAAACTTACCCTGATCCAAAGTATTTGGAAACGTCATCAAAGTGTCCAGAAAGTGGTGCTAAGTATTCGGAAGTACAATCTAAGTCATATGACCTGTCGAGGAGTTATGAACTTCCTAAATATCCAGAAACGAAGACCTATCCTGAAAGCTTGAAGTTTCCAGATGCTAGTAGTACCACCAAACCTTATGCTTACGTTCATGGTCAATATTATTCTGCGCCGGAAGGATATCCTGTACACGAAGAAAATGATTATCAACCTCAAACAGTACCGCCTCATTCGTTTTATCCTTATATTTCTCCTTCTATGACGCAACCACCTTATTATATGGGTCCTCGGTGTTAATTTATACTTGTACACAGAATAATTTAAGAGTGTTTGGAATATTTTATAATAATTTTATTATTTTTGCCTTTAAATTCCTATGTAAAGCTTCGACAAATAGTTTAAAATTTTATTAGAACCTTCAGTTATTCATCAATCTTTATAAATTTGTTGATTTATAAATATTCGCATATAAGTTAATTACTAAACTTTTATTCATATGAAATTGTGATTGTAATCTTATATTATTAAGGTTTTCTTTCTAAACAAAAAGTGTTTAAATAAAAATTTTGTTATGAATATAAACTATACCATTTCTATTTCAGATTTCTGTGTCTAATCTTCTAATGTATTAGATACATTAAAAATAAATTAATTAAGCAATAAAAAAATAACAGATAAGTAATAAATACGTCTTATTTTTCGAATAGTTCACGAATAAGATCATTATTTACCAAGTTTTCTATATTGTTCTTGTCTATACTTCATTATGCGTTAAATATATATAAATTGGATTTGAGACCCGTGCATGACTACATTCCTAATATTATTTCTTAATAATACTTCCATTGAAAGGTGTTATAATGAATAATCCGAGTTTAAAGAAAAATTTTATTTTATTAATATCATAATCACCAGTACTATACATACAAAGTGTAACAATAAAACACGACGAAAAGTATATATCAGTACACAATTCGGTAATTTTTATTATTATTTTGATATTCGCTAAAGTTACCTTAGCAAAAAACTCCTATTCTCATTACTTTCTTTGACTAGCTTGGGCGTCCTAACTTTCACTTGCCAAGTAACTTAGAAATATTTTCCTTTCATTAAATAAACAATGAAGAGGAGGACAAGTTGGCCAGAAGAGATATATCAGACTCCGAAAGTCTAATATATAGCTTTATTACCACAAGCTGGTATCACTTTAGCGTCCAAAATTATGTATAGTATATTCCATGGTCAACAGTGCGATTAAGAAATCTGATCCAAAGAAGGTAACACTTGGGCCTACAATATCCCATCTCTATGAAGTTAGAACCTCCTGCATCCAGGCACTATTAAAGTACCAAAATATACCTATGCCTAAAAAAGAAGACCCTTCTCTTCCTAATAATATCATTTAACAATATACACGCTTCTGCATCCATTGAGGCGTACGATTGCAGATCGAGGAATCTGACGATAAAAATCACTATCGCTGGTGTCGGACACAAAGTGCGACGAAATTCATTTTTGGAAAGAGGAGATGTCTTGAGATACATGAGTTTGGATATTTCCAATTAACTGCAGAAGCAAAAAAGGAAGGAGTGAAAGCTAATACGACTAAACTGCCTGCTTTACTAGCTGGATCATACCCATCAGGATCAACTTGTCAGGGAGGTAATTACGCAGATGAATATGGATCATGGAATAGTGTTATGGTTCATGCTAATATATAAATTCAACTCCAAGATTATGATGCAACTACACGAATATCATCTCAAGAAATCCTCCTGAATAATGGACTAAGATTCCCTATAGGGGATCGGATATGTATAGACAGCATGCATGGTGAAACCTACTGGAATGAAGTCGTTAATCAACACTGTAAAGATAACCAGTATTTAGTTAGGTACCATGGACCGGCATGGTAATTCAACAGTCATTCAAACAAAACATCTTATTACATAAACAATGAAGAGACGGACTTGAAAAAAGTCATTTATGCAATTAAAAGGAACAATAAGTAAGTAAACACTGATAACTTTCAATATCACAAATAAACAAACAGCCTACAGTTTACCTTCCACAGTTATCGCATTCTGATAAAAAATGAAGAAAGTTGTTGTAAACGCACATTTCTTCCGAAGACTTATAATTTTAATTGTAATTGCCAAAAAACAAAAAATACGGATTAAAAATGAACTTTAAAGCAAAAATCGTTCGTTCGTTCGATGTATGTTTCAAATGAAAAACTTTTAAATTACGGTTTTTGCAGAATACATTAATACATAATGACTAAAATGGAGTTATAATACTAAAATCTGCATTTGTAATATTATCTTTCTTCTAATATTTAAATATAGTCTCTCTTAAAAATCTTAACATAAGAAAATTAACTACCTAATTGTCGTTTCATATTTGATTTAAACCAATTTTGTATTCAATTTTGTAATCATTGATTTAAATAATTGAAACAATAGCTATTTGAATATCAATATCAATTTCCTATTAACTTTAGAACTCTTTTAAGATTATCGTTTCGAGAGAAAATTACACGCAAGTTCTGTTATACTTTACTATAAGAGCAATTTAGTTTACCCAATTATACATTCATAATAATAAATACTTTTAACTAATAAGAGTCAACAACTCTTCGTGTACATGAGAGGAAGGTTTATTGACTCTTATTCGCTAAAAATATTTATTATTATGAATGTATAATTGTGTAAACTAAATTGCTTTTATGGTAAAATATCACATGCCCTTAATAACCAGCATAAAATTTGGATTTAAAAAATGTGAAATTCAAATGTCGAATCAAGTTTCAGAAGAAATTCGGTTGTTGTTCACCTATAACATTTCCTTATAATAAATAGTACGCTACTGAACAGTTTATCGTCGATGGATTTAACTTTGCAGATAATCTTTGGGCCTAGCGAAACAATTTTAGTCTAACTAGACATTAGCAACATTCAATATATTAAAAGTAAACTCATGAAGCGATGAATTATTATTTAAATTTGCTCACCTAGTCGCTATAATAGCTGAGTATTATACTATTACCGGGAATGTTGAATCAAATCTAAGCAAAGCTGCAAGCGCATATATATAAATCGCGTGCAATTATTGTTGAAGGTATTCTAGTACTTACAACAATAGAAAAGTTTTATGAATTCGAAATTCATAAACTTTAAAATTCGGCGGATATGGCATTTTATGTTGTATTAGAGATATTAAGAGATTCTCTCTCTAGAGGTAGAATGTTTCATCCCAAAATATTGTGATAATTAGATCAGTGAGGATTCACATATTACATAAAATCATACCAGAGAATTCGCAACAACACAATTACAAATTGTAAACTCATAAATTTAAACAATTAAAAATTAAAGGTCATTAAACTCAAAACGTTCAAGTCTGTGTCTACGAAATTGACAAATTTTAATAATACTGACTCTAAAAGTAATAAAATTGCATAATATTTGAATTCTCTTCAATGTAACAGCATTGAACCTATGACGAGTTTAATAATTTAACTAAACTTACTCAGGGTTTTAATATTATTATATCCCTATAGCCATTGAATTCATAACAGCAGCTAACTCTTTAATTTGATCTCTATTAGCATGCATAAATGCCTTAGCCGTCCATATCATTTCCGCTAACTGAACGTCACTCTTTTCATCCATAGCGATTTCTTTCGTTAATTGTGGATTGAACCGATAATAAGGAACTCCAATCATCGAGCACCAGGTTCTTGCTCGATCAACAACTCTCCCATCACTCGCAGTTGCTTGATCAACTAAAAGATGTCCCAATCTCGATACACCCATCGCCAGTTTTGCAGCATCCCAAATGCCTTCAGGGTAAAAGACATCTATGTCTGACAACGGAGAAACCGGGATCAACCCAGTTCCAATGGAAACCACTACAGATAAGGGAATAACTTCATCACTCCTGTCCATAGCCTTTAGTGCCAAATTATATTCATGAATCTCTGTCATTGCATCCAAGGTAGGATTATTAGCAATTAATCCACCATCTAAAAATCTCCCAAAAGCTCTAAAGTATGAAGGAGCCGCTCCAGTAGCCCTTGCCGCTTTCCAAAGAAGCTGTTCCTCGGGAGGCAATGTTTCCTTAAACTTTGTGCTCGTAGGAATATTCATTAATACACTCGGTGAATCATAATTGCGAAACAAGTGCAAATCTACAGGTTTCCGATCAGCAAGAACACCGGTGATCATTACCTTCCGGTCTTTGATATCCGTCATGACTCTTTCGGCTCCTAAGCATTCTTTCAAGATCTTTTCAAAAGGTTCGCTATTATATGGTCGTATACCTACAAAAGCTTCTTCCTTCAGACGAAAGTAAAGAGCCTGGCATTCCTTCAAACTTTTTCCTGCCGCTAATCCCAAAGCCAGGATCCCACCAGTTGATGTTCCAGCGACCCAATCAAAATAATCAACTATCGGTTTTCCTAAAACAGCCTCTACCTCCAGAAGAGTCTGCACTAAAACTAATCCACGAATTCCACCACCATCTAGACATAACAATCTTCCGCCTCTTAATGGTGTTCGTTTCTTTGATGCCAGCTTTTCCATACTCGCAACATAGAGCATTTGATCAAGAATTGTTCTGGGAACCGCAGTTGGTGGTTCTGGAGGAGCTATTCCATTGTAGTCCTCATCATATTTACAACCAATACTGCAACCTAGCTTATCCTTTGAACAACGATCTGCACCAACTGCGTGAAGAATATACAAGATTTTATTACCGTCACTGCTCTCGATGTTTACTAAATGTCTTGGAGTTTGCTGAAGCCAGTTTACTGCATTCAGATCTGCTCCAAAGCCAATGAGGATTTGAATAATTGGAGGTGTTGCTTCTGCAACTGCAATATGCAATGGAGTATTTCCCTCATCATCAGTGATATTTACGTTCGCCATGTGGCTAAGGAGAGCAACAACACATTCTAGTCTCTTCCTTTGTACCATAATGTGCAAAGCAGTTCGGCCGTGGAAATTCCGTGCATCAATATCGCAATTCTTCTCTATTAAAGCATTGATTACTTCTCTACTGACGGACCAATGCAAAGGAGTGCCTCCGAATTTCATGTCTTCGGGATAAAGGACGTTTGGTTTATTGTGCAGAATAAAATCACCCACATAACCTGGACTAGATGGCTGTCCTTCGGAAGCAGGAATGTTTACATCTGCCCCAATAAGTAGAAGAGCTTTGACGCAATCGGGTTTATCACTGCGACAGGCAACATGCATAGGCGTGTGGCCATCGCTATTTCGACTATTTAATGTATTAGGAAGATCTGAGCCAAGGGTTGTGATAATCTCTTTGGTAGAAGTGGCTGCATAATGGTAGACAGTATTGCGGTTGTTGTCTAAGTGTTCCAAAGAGCTTTTTGCTTCTATTAACATTTGGACCATTCGTAAATTATTGGTTTGGATGGCTACCTGTAAGGGTGATACTCCACTTTGAGGATCACTGCTGTTCAGCTGGCTGTTGACAACGTCATGACTGAAAGCTTCGTAGAGAGTCAAATGAGCTGCTAAGTGGGCCAGATTCCAGGTAGGATGCTCCACGAGTGTGTGACACAGCTTTTGTATTTTTCCGGTGTTCCATAACTTGAAAATTAAATATTTCAGTCGGTAAAATTCAGTGCTACGTTCTTACATAAAAATTAATTACTAATTAAAAATAAAATTAAAATTTGAAAGTGGAGTAGAGCCAGAGTAGAGCTTAAGTAATTGTAACTTTAAGATTGCTATTTTCAATTAGTAAGAGTAATCAGTGAATTGATAGTCAAATAAAATCGTGCAGTCAGTTTCAAATGTTAGTTGAATTTGATATATTAATAATTAGAAAATCGTTAACGTACACTATAGAAATAAACTACCTCTCTGCACAACTGCACAAGAACTGGTACTTTATCCTTAAAGATGAGAAATCGCTCCTCTGTGATTTCCAGGTTTTCTGAGCGAAAAAGACTGATCGTTCCGAAGAAAGTACATGTAAAGATAAAAGATATAATTAGAATTTTAATGGAAAATGATCGAATATTGAAAAAATATAAAAAGTTAAGATGGGATTAACAGTAGTGTGTTTTTACAAGAATTATGATATAAGTAAAATATCGCGATAAGGTCGATAATTATTATCTGTACGTTATATAAAGTTACATTTCCGGTCAGAATTGTAGAGTGCAATACAGTATTTTTTTTTTTTTTTGCAATATCTCCTTAAAAAATTAACAAAGTGGCTTCGTCCTTGGCTCATTCTAAGCAAAATTCTGATAGCTTTTAACATACTTACAGATTAAACATGAAACTGGAAAAACGTATATAACTGCTAGAAGTAATATTTAAATGAATAAATGTTTGTTACTTTAATACCTTTAATATGTTAAATTAAAATTGAAAGAAGATACTGAATACAACAAAAGGAATCAAATATCTATTATGATTTATGAAAATAATCTGAACACTCCCAATATTCGAGAATGATTTAAAAACTAAAAACTATAGTCATTAAAACCTATAAAAAAAAACTAAAATGCAATTCTCACAACTTAGGATACATTTGAATAAGGTAATTAAGTATCTATACTTTAGGAGCATTGACACTATTCAAAATCTAAACTTATATGCATATCTATTAAAACTAAAAGAAGAAGTCTCGTTTAAAGTACAGCATAATATTTAAACATTAGGAGACGGAAAATTTAATCATTGTTCTGAAGAGGAAATTAAGAAATGAGATATAATTACCTATAAGCCAGATGAAGTGTTTCAGTGCAAGGTCTGTGGAGAACGATTTCATACTTGTCTTTAGATTTTTCCCCAGGATCATACAAAACAACACCGTCTTCTCGACAGTGAATATGTCGATTTCCAAATTGGTCTGGTTTAACCTCTAAAACTGCGTCCGGTGGAGATTCAAGGAAAACTTTATTGAGAACACTACTGGCAATATTTCCAAGCCACGCCATTATTCTGAATGCGTAGTATCATCAGAATTATAGGCGAATAATAAATGTCACTGCAGAGACAAAAAGTTATTTAGTTTGCGAATACGAATATATTTTGCATATATGTATCAATTACGTCTGAACGTTACTATATGTACTGAAGGAAGACGTTTTCACAAGATGCAAGACTTTTGTTTGCTCAAGATAAAAAAGTAAAATAAAACAGCATGAAACACGTGACGACTGACGAGAGACTTTAAAGAATGGCACTTTGAACTTTGACCATGAATCATTCAGCTTAGACCAAAAAAATTACATAGATCCATAGATGTGGTAGAAAAGGTGACATCACTGTTAAGTAATTTCAAATTTGCTGACAAACACGTTACTCTCGATGTTCCACGATAGATCAATGCAGAGTAATTGCACGCACTCACGTCTCACTGACTCACTGACACAAGCCGCCAATTTTAACTTCTTAACATGTGTTAGTGGGCATTTAGAGCGCCATCTGTAAATTCGGTCGGTAATACAGATTTGACAGTGACAGTTGACACAATACAATTACAGAATCAGACAACGTAAACAAAGTGGAGAAATTAATTTAAAAGGTGTTTATATAGGCAACTCCAGCTCTAAAATAGAAGTTTTTAAACATGAAGTGGTCGAGCTCATGTATTTTATAATCCGTGATTATTTAACGAATTTTTTTTATTCATTTACGGAAAGTAGCGCTCATTTTTACAGTTATAACCCCAAAAAGATTTGTTTGAGATTTGAGAGCATTTGAAAGGTTTTTAAAGCTTGCTAAGGTATAATTTGAAATAAAAGATGCCTTTTTTTTCGAACAAATTTTCCCCGAAAAAGACGCCGATTAGAAAAGCCTCGGTGTCTTTGGCAAACAAAGATCTTAGTCCGAAGAGATTAGCAAAAGAATTGGGTCCTGATATTGGAGAGATAAGAATTTGTCTGGGAGAGCAGCAGGCTGTGTTTGAAAATGGAATGTGGATTCCTGGTAGGCTGTGATAATCATAATTGACATACTAAGATTAATTTGATATACAAAAATGTGCTTATAACTGCTATAAATCGTTTGCTATTAATTGTAGAATCAGGACAAATAGGTGGTACGTTCAAGGAGAACGAATTGCTAAAAAAAGAATTAAGAAAGCTGGAAGAAGAAAATTACTTACTAAAAATAAAATATGAAGTCCTATTGGATATGGTAAATAAAAGTTTTGATAATCGCACTGTAAGGCACTCTTTAAACCCATTTCGAAAGTCAGGTTGCACAAGTAGCTTTGGTATTAGTTCGAAAACGATAACGAATGAGAAACTGAAACATAAAGGATTTTTAACAAGTTACTATTTGCATGATTTTTAACTTCAATTATAGCATCGAAATATGATTACCACGATAGCAATGATAGGAGTAGTGACAGCACGATTACAATCATTTGAGTGATACGTAGATTTTTAATAAAAATATTAAATTATTCCATCATTTCTAGTTAACTCAAACAACGGCGGAAGCTAAATTGAATAAGGAACAACTCGAAGGTCTCAAGAGTAGAATGCCTTATAATAAACGAACTACTAGTTAACATGGAGAATTTTCTAGACTGAAACTATAGATAATCAGTACATTCTCGAGTTTAATAATAATTTACTTTTAAATGAAAGAAACTTTATTAAGTTGATAAAAAGATAATACTTCGGTCATAAATATATACTGTACATATTTATAATCTTAATTCATTCTTCGTAGAAGGCACAGGCTTTTTAAAAATTTTTATTAAGGCTAGCCTATACTATTTTATCACAAATGTCTTAAATACCATTTTTTTTAACAAAGCTTCTACTCTATCTTTCAATTTTTAATATTTAATATTAAAAGATACTTTTAGAACAATTTTAATGCAACTATGAAGGCTTATTAACAAAGTAAAAAATATTACGGAAAATAACATACCTATTCTACGTACAAAAAATGTGATGAAAATGTAGCAATAAATTAAATGTTAACGATCCATTGAATTCTGAGGACACGTTTTCTTCGTATGGCCTGCAATAAAAAAACAACAATAGTAAAATAGTGTAAGAGGTTCATAGTAACTAGTATTTTAAGATTCATGAAAATGTTTTTGGCATAAGCAAAAATAAGTAAAGATTATATGAAAGATTGGTTTTTAATAAAAGAGTTTTCCACCTTCAATTCCACAAATTCCGCATTTTCTTTTGCCACCTGTAGCTCGAGGTTTTCTAGGAGCTCCTGAACTTGCTCCTCTTCCTCGTCCTCTTCCTCTTCCAGATGATCCTCCCCAATCTCCCCCACCTCCACCTCCGCCTCTCCATCCTCCTCCGCCACCTCCACCGCTACCTCCTCCCCAACCACCATCATCACCATCATCTCCTCCGAAATTCGAATTTGTACTTGGTTCATCCGCCCATTGGAAAAACTTGCAAGTACTGCCTACACCTTTCGGGCAACCATAAAATTGTCTTCCCTTATTCGGTCCTTCCTTAAAAACAGTTAATCTAAACAAAATTTAATTCCATGAAATTAGAATTTTCTTTCTTAATTAATAGTAATCCTGAATTATAGGGTAACTGTAAGTACTTTTTTGGAGGGTAACTTTCGAGATAACTATTGACTCACTTTCTAGCTGGTTGATTACATGTGCACATAACATTGTCTCCTGAATTGTTTACGGCGCTCGCATTTCCCCAACTTGTTGAAGGCCCTGGTGCATTGTATGTATTAGGCCTATTGTTCTGCGTACTCTGATTAGCTCTATTATTTGCTGGAGGAGGTCGTGCAACAGCTTCATTATTGCCACCATCAGATGCCCACAAGAAGAAGTCACAGCCAGATCCTTGTGGCTTACTACACTTATAAAACTGTCGACCTGTTTAAAAGTACATAAAATCATAAGCAGTTTTAATATATTAAGTGTTAACATAGAATCAATAAAAGACTGAACACTTACCTTGGTTTGGTCCGTCCTTTTTAACCGTCAAAAGCATCGCATTATCGTGGCAGTGGCATAAAATCGTAGATCCAGTACCTATGTTTCCCCAGGTCTGGCTCGTAGAGTTATTCAAAGCACTGTTTGAACTGGAAGCAACCATTCCAACATTTCCTGGTCTCGGGGGTGGATTATTTCTATTATTTTGACTCGGGACATTTTGATTCGTCCGCGTTTGACTCTGCCACCCATTTTGATTTCGAACAGGTTCAGCTGGTCTTGTTTGAGGTCTACTAATAACATTTTGGGCTGCTGGATTTGGTCTTACTTGTGAAACAGTTCTTGAATTACTTGCACTGCTGTTAGCATTATTATTTCTCTGATTATTTTGTGTAACTGTACTGCTAACACTTTGAATACTGCTGTAACCAGAATCATTCGGCCGTGCTGTTCTTCGAATTTTTTGCGAATTTATTTCCATTTGGTCGTTAAATATTTCATCACAACCACCAATACATGTCGTGTATTCAGGAGCAAAACGTGGCATTTTTCCCGGTTTAAACTTGAATTTTAGTTTGTGCAATCCTCCTGGGCACTAAAAATAAGTATCAAATGTCACTACTTCGTTAAGTTTCTAAGTGTAGATTTTTTTTCGATAATAATGAATCCAAGAATTTCTCATTTACTTACGCGATTACAAACATCATTGAGAACTTCTACATCCTGAACGTCACTAGGAAACCATACAGCATTACTGCATGTAGGAAAATTCATGCAGCTAATAAATTTTCCTTCTTGTGTTCTTCTATCTTTCAGCGTCATATCACAACCGCACCTAGGACATTTAAAAGCAACAACATCTGTGGCTACCGTTGCGATTTCGATATCAGGCGTATTTACTGGATTGTCTTCAAGATATTGTGCAAGAGCCAAATCAATTAAATTAGCACGTTCTAGTGCTATCTTAAACACATTTCGGTAATTTGATATTTGCTGTGCAAGGACATCTTTTGGATTTCTTTGGCCTTCGCAAATCCTGTAAAAAAAAAAATTAATTCAGACTGCTAAAAAAAGAAAGAATTAAAAACAATAATTTCAGAAAATAAAGATAATTACAATTTCAGGTCGTTTTCGAGTTCAGCTCTGAGATTCGGTTTTGACATTTCAAAGCCCATGTTATCATAACCCATTACTAGTCCAATACCCAATTTTCCAGGCATAAAATGCTGAGTGTTTGTCAAGCCAACATATTCTCTTTTCTTAATTGTCTCTATGTGCTCAGCATGCGTGGCGTCCGTACCAATTCCGTGTTTATCCATTAAAGCAATTAAGTCAGCTTCAGTCAACAAATTTGGAGCGGAGGTTCTCTCTTCAGGCATTTCGATACTAGTAGGTCTAAAAACCTGTCCTTGCTGGTAGGCATGAATCTCTTTAGCATTCCACTTTTCATAAATGTACACATCCAAATAATTCTTGGCAATAATTTGCAGACCACTTGCTACAAACTTCTCTTTTGCAATATCAATATCGACAATTGTTTCATGACCCTCAGCGTTCTTTGCCACGCAAGCAAGAAAATGTCTTACGACAAATTCATAAACTTTAGCTTCGTTCCCTAAATATAAACGATATAGAGTTAAGGGTTGAATTGAAGAACTTTCCATTTTAATTGTATCTCCAAATAGATTGGTACAGAAATATAATTAAAACTAACCTTGAAGATTGCCAACAAACTTAGTTGGATGAATCGGAGGATGAGCTTGATCGCTCTTTTTCCCTTGCCTCGGATTAATACCATCTCCTAGCACTCGCTGAGCAAACTCACCCCACGCTTGGCTTTGTGTCTGCTGTTCAACAAGAGGTTGTAAATTTAATTCTTTAGGAAATATATTCGTTTCCGTACGTGGGTAGCTAATCAAACCTTGGGTGTATAATCTCTCAGCTATTTGCATCGTCTCTTTCGCACTTAACCGAAGTTTACGTGATCCTTGTTTTTCAAGTTCCTATATTTGAATACAAAAAATATAATTAAATAGTACTGTAATCCAAAAACTTTTAAAACAAGTTGTAATGAATAAAGAGCTTCATAAATTAATGAACTTACAATGGTATCTAAAGGCAACGGTCTCCACTTGCTTTTTGGTTTACTCGTCACTTTCTCAACAGTTGCATCAGGATTTTCCTGACATATCTCAAAAATCACCTGGCAAGGTAGTTTTTCAAACAGTCTGTTTCGAGCCCATCTGAATTCTACGTGAACATCATCTCGAACATCTGTGACTTTTATTTTCCAAAAGGGTTCAGGTTGAAATCGCTCAATCGCTAAATATCTTTCAACCACAAAACCAAGTGTTGGAAATTGGCAACTGCCATAACTGATTAACATGTCTCCTAACTTTGCAGGAAATACTTTCTGAAGTCGCAGAGTTTGAAATCTCGTAAACGCTGCACCTATTCTCAAATCTAGTTCACTTCTAACGTCAACGGCATCACTGACTGCCTTGTTTGGCTGACCTAGAGTTGCAAGAGCTCTACTGATCGATGTATTCGTAATTTCTGAGAATTTTGCTCTGTAAACCCGAATATTAGGTTTAATAGCCTGGCAGACTTGAATTATTTCATATCCAATGTTCTCTCCTTCTCTATCACAATCGGTCCAGATTATCAGAGCATCACAACTTCTCACTTCCCTTTCCAATGTTCTTTTAATTGGAAGAAAATCTTCGGGACATTGTTTTTGGACTGGTGCATCGAATAACGACAAGGGGTGGCAACCTTGCCATTTTCGATAGGCTCCTACAAAATCATATCCTAATAAATGCCCAGAAACTGATGTCATTAGCATTTGGCAATTTTGGTTCCATAACTGGGTATTGAATTCGTAGATTTTATTGAATTTCGAGAAACCATCTCTCTAGAAGAATAATATGTTGTTTAATACTCGATAAAGTCATTCCAATCTATATTAATAAATTATTCAACACTGAAACTTACCCAACGACTGCCACCCCGAGAGATGATATGAGCTATATTCTTAGCAGCATCATTTTTCTCAGCGACATTTAGCACCTTCATAACTTTTTGGTCGCTCTTATTATTTAATAATAAAGTAAAATTCGTAAAACACCTTATCCCATTAAGACCATTTTTTCTATTAGATATGATCAAAAAAATACGTGAAAAGTTCTGCATATGTCACACTTGGAGGTTAAGTATCTTTATCACTGAAATAAGATATATAGACAAATACTCGATATAATTTAAAAAGCACACTCCCTTGAAATCTTGCATATATCTTTTAAATGTGAAATCACTTTTATTGTAAATAAATAAATGTTTTCAATTTGTAATCAAAATGATAGTTACCTCGGAAAGACTATTTTCATGAAGGAAATTGAAGAATATTTACGTCTTATTTTCAGTTAAAACATAAAGCACAGTAAATATCAAGTCCAGGAATTGTGATAAACATATTTAAGTTATTATAACATGTTTATCATGATGTTTATAATCAAAAAACCGGGTTATAAACTTTATCCGTCAAACCCCCGCCAATTTAACAGAAAAATACAACATGCGTGCGCAAAACGTGCGCAAATCGCGCAAATACCATAAACAGCTGATTCTCTGTTCGTGTAGATATTTTCATTACCGACTTAAGGGCATGTGTTATTGTTACTTACCGTATGAGTACATTCAGATTACCCGGTTTTTCTTCTAAAATTATTACCTTTTTACGAAAATAATAGTGCACAGATGTAAAGAACGTAAACACGAACGTCTGTGCACTATTATTATTTTTTTTAAATAGGGTTTTCTTCAAAAAATCCGGAGATCTTTGAATCTCAATTTACTCATATGGTAATATATGCCCTTAATAACAACACAAAACTTCTAGGTTAGGATCTAAAGGTTCTGAAATTTCTCCTCGTTCTCCTTACCACGTTTTCTTATTTAATGTGAATCTGTGTATAAATTAATAATGGAATAATAAAGAATTGGTTTAAAAAAGAACTTCCCTCAAGTTGACGTTTGAAAGAAGGATTTTGGCTTATCGAAACAACAATTATCTACGAAAATGCCGACTTACGAAATGCCAATGCTATTACGGCTAATGACCAAGGTAAATTTTATTATCAACAATTACTTGTTTATTATATTCTACAAACAGACTTTTTAGATAATATAGTACATTTCTCTATTTACAATATTTTCCCTATATGTAAATTTACTGACATTGTGATCCGGAATATTTCCATTCAAAATAATCCAAATAATCCAAATTTCTCTTTTTTAAAAGTTTCTTACATTTTATAAGTAAATCTTAGAAACATAAAAGAATAAATAATCTGCGGAATAACCCTATGAAGAAAGAGAAAGGCATTATGGTAATTTGGAGAATTCAATACAACTGTAATTAGGAATAATTGATCTATAAAGTGTAGAAAGCTAGATGTGAATCTAGAGCATACCGAGATTTTTGTCTGGAATGTTAATTATTCTGGCGTTTTTCAATAGTCCTTATTGACAAGAAAGCAACGAAACAAATTTTATGATTGGTTACATAAAAGACAGAAACCTTGTTATTAATCTCTGCCTTTCAGAATAAACCTTTAAAAAAACTTAGAGTCAAGAGGAACTAAAGATTATGAAATGTCTATTTTCTTTTACAGCCTGAGATAAAAACAATCTTAAAGAGAACTGCGGAGTTGATTTTTGATAAAGGTGGTTTTATTAGAAAAATAGAGAATTTAGGCACACTCCCAACGCCCTATAAAATTTCTGCACATAGTGCTGTACATAAAGAAGCAAAGTGAGTTATTATTTATTTCACTTAATAATTTAGTTTATTTCGTGGAATCAATTTTTTTATGTTCTTCATTATTAAAAAATGCCCTTATTATTCCTTCCAGTTACTTTGTTTTTCATTTTGACATCCCACCAAAGGCAATTCAAGACCTTCAAGATGAATACAATCGTGATACCGATATTATGAGAAGTTCAATAATAAAAACGTCTAAACTTTTACCTTCTGAATGCACTTTACATGAGGAAATGTTGCCTCCCCCATACAGGTATGATAATTCCTTTTTAATTGCAATTAGATTGTTCATTTTGTAAAAAAGATTAAATAAATTAATAATCTTTCATGTTTTCAGACCCAGCGTGCAAAAATTAATAAAGATCGCTGAAAAGCAGGAGAAGAAAAACAAACAAAAATTCCAATACAACAATGGACTCGATTATATGCCCTTCCAAAGGTAAAAGTGTTAAAATTTTTGTTATTTGATTTGATAGAACACTTTATATTGTTAGCATTATCAGCAAATAAACATTACAAGCACTGAAAAAATTTGTCATGTTTATTTAGAAAGGATGAGAGATGCCCTTAGTTTATTTCAGTATCGATACACTTTTTATTAGTTGACACTTTTTTTTTATTGTTGGCGTTCCCAACGCTTTCGCTGGGGACTTTACATTATTTTAGTTTCCAAAATACGTTTGTACAAAATATTGAATACAATTTAATTTTTTATATATCATTCAAACCATACTGTAATAACATAAATTATTCCATGTGCAACAAGATTCTTAAACATATTTTGTTACACTGCAACACGTACAGAATTATCGTAATAACAGTAATAAAATACCTATTTTCATATTTTCTACAACTTACTCGTTGTACGAAATGAATATACACTAGATGTTTGATTTTACATTGCTTTTTCATTAAAATGCGTCCAGTTTGGAAAAATAAACGTATGGCTCTTTTCTATTGGTATCGCGCAATTATATCACTTAACAACGGAAAATTTACAAAATTATTATATCACCATCTACAAATAAGATGCGTAATTGGTCCACATTTTTTTAGTGAAGAATAGTGAAGAACCAAGTTCAATGCCAAATTAATACCAAAGTTCTTTAGAGTCTATTGAGTTTTATATGTCAATCAGGTTTATATAACGAATATATAATTGCATATTCTACGGTTCTCTTATACTCATAATTATTTTGCAGTTTCTGCACCATTTTACATTCAATTGTCAGTGAAAAGTACAAAAAAGTTGTGGTACGTCTTTGATTACGATAATCTTGAAAGGAGTACGGCAAAAGTTTTATAACTTAAAGTATTAGAGGAAGTAGTCAGTTTACATGTGTCGAGTATTTCCAAAGTTGATTCCACTTTGATTCGCGCCCTTATTACTACCATATTGTAGACTGATTACTCCTTGTCCGGCTCTCAATTGTTCTTCCGTAAAGTTACGGACATTCTTGTCAGCCTCCTTTGGTCCAATACTTGGCTTTCCGTAATTGCCAGCCTGAAACAGAAATTTTGAGTTCAAATTCAATTTCTCAAATAAAAAGTTCCATTTAGGTATTGTACAGTTTTGGATGTCTAAATTACCTTTCTACCAAGAGACTGTAAGCAGATTACAACCGAGTTGAGGTTTTGTCTCTCCCAAAGATCTACAGTTTGGAAAGTTTCTTGGGCTGGAACTCCAAGAGCTTTAGCAGTTTCCAAGAATGCATTTATATTCTCCATGCATTTAAATGCCAAGGTAGTTTGGTTGATTTTTTTAATGGAGTCGGGTTTAATCTGATTAACAAGTCTGAAATAAAAAATAAAATCGTCAAGATCAAAAAATGATATTAAATTGATTTCTCACTAAAAATTAAAGTAAACTAATTAAAATAAACAATAAAAACACACCTGCAGAGAAGAGTTCCGTCTTTCAAAATTTCATAAAAATTGTCCATGTCTCCACTGGTACTTATGTTTTCCCCAGTTATTGTTTTGATCCATTCTAGACACTCCTGAGCCAACTCTTCGCTGTATTTGCTGTTAATCTGTAACCAAATTTTCATTCTTAATTTAAGTTTAATTTAAGCTTCAGCCTTAATTTAAATTTTAATAATTAATTTGTAGGAATAAAAAAATTCTAGATCAGTTTTTTGAAACATTTTTGTTTACACCAACTAAGTTTAATTGAACTACAGGATGTCATATATTAAATTATGCTCCATGAATCTTGTTCAGCATATAGAGTATCAAATTAAGATACAAGAAGATGAAAGATAGAATTTTCATCTTAGCCTACATATTTTATCAGTGATAACGCCTGAAGCTTCTTATACTGTCACGTATACAAAAACCTTTAGATTGAGCTGAATTGTAATTTTTTGTCAGGTCGCTCCATATAAAGAACTCGCACCATTATCATTATTTCAAATTAGAAAAAATCCCATTGCTTGGGATTTGAAGAAATTTCGAGAGTTTAAAGATTTTAAAAAGACTAGGACATTTTAATATGTATTTAAATAGTATATTTTAATGATTTAAAGAGACTTTAAATGATTTCAAGGAATTACCAAGGCTTCTAGAGGATTTTAATCCTTAAAAAATATACATTTTCATATTTAGACTAGATGTTGTAACGGATGGACTTTACGATAAATGACCAAACGTGTTAGTAAGGCCATTCTCAGGCTAGTTCGCCAATGAGACTTCCCTCTCTATCAGTTCCTTATCCGGTGATTTCATACTTATAAATAGCAAACATGTAAGCACCAAAAATTCTTAAGTAATATATATTTATATTTATACAACGAAAAAAGGGCGAATAACTCAATTGAAAAAAAAACTCCAAAATCCGGGATTTGTAATAATGATCCGCACAATTCGCAGAATCAATTAGCTGGCGATTTTCGCCTTCGAAATGTGCAAAAATGAGAAAATATTGTCTGCGATGCAATTTACAGGAGTTACGTCATCAGGAAGGCGTGAGTTGGTTATTTTTTGCTTCAATAGTCATTATTCTTAAGTGTTGGTAAGCGGAGGTATAACTTTGGTTTCTCGCTCGTGCTCTGCTATTAATTATAATATGATGTTTCAAGTAACACATCCTGTAGAGGGCCTGCAAAGCGAATTGTGCTGTACATGTACGATAAAGTCATCGACCTAACTACTTTACAGTATACAAGTTCATTGTTTCTTCGCTATAAGCTGTGTGCAATCAACCTTACAGGAAAAATTCTTTTCGTACATAAACTTTCGCATTAATACGAATTTTATCGTTGCGACAAAGACCAAGCTTCTGATAAAATCTTATCGCAAGATATCGAAGATCATCCAATTGGCATGATTGCAAAAATGAGATTCCTGGAGAGGGAATAAGAAATGGGAAATTTTGGACGATGAAAAAAATGTTTATCGTGAATTCTCTTTCGCAGGATTATAAATCATGAGCGAATTTATCGGCCTTATAATTAAGCAGCTCATTACTTCAACATTATTACTCTGTGTCTTCTGTGAGGAAGTCTGCAAGATAATGTTATGTATGCAGATAAGACCCAATTATATTTTTAATTATTCTGTCATTTTTTTCACGGATGAATTCCAGAATTTTGTTTCAGAGAGTGAATCATTCGTTTGGAATTCTCGTATATATACTATATATATTTCATAAAAATGATAAGCCTTTCGCTCACCATATGCCTACATTTATTTGCTTATTTATTTATGATCACTGATAAGTCATCATATGTGAATGATATTTTATCAAGTCTGCAAATTGAATCTCTAATTCTGAATTTTTTTATATGAAGATTAATAACAGTAAAACAGAAAATGCATTTAATCAATACTGTTGAGTTAATAAAAAATTAATTTCTTCTCTTATGTACACATAACTCAGAGTTAGCTTTTGTGTGAGAATGTTTACAGGAAACAAAACGTGAATTATAATGCAGCGAGAACATTATTTAAGTGAAGGCGGTTGCCATATGCTTCGACCGTTTACTATTCTAATTGTCTACACAAGAAATATTATACATAGGGTATTAATGTCATCATCACCCACGTCATACATCACGAGAAAGACAAATACTTCACGGGACAGTCGAGGAAGGCTGACATGATTACATCTTGGTCACTTCCTATTTTATTACAAAATAAAGATGATTCATTATTCACTTTGTAAAACTATTCAATGTCTACAGACATCTATAGATGTATTAACATATTTTGTTGTCCAGGGAGCAGGTCGCACTATTATTCTAAAATCCGATTTATTTTATTGGATCTGATTTACTCTCAATAATCTCCTGATACTGCAATCTTCTCTCTGATTTTCATTTGACCACAGAAAGTCGATCGTCAATAGAGCTTAGTCCAATTCCTGTAATTTAATAGAATCGAATGCAATGTTTATACCTGAGAACAGATTTCCGATTCGGTAACTTTCATCGTATCTAGTTTCCCTATAAATTCAGAATTTGTAGGAAAAAATGCATATAGAATTTTACTTTTTTTTTTTTTGAATCATCACAGAAAATCAAGAATTGTATAGAAGAGGGTCGTTTCATCAAACTCCCTAACGTACCATACCTATAAACTATAAACCTATAAAAACCTGTGTATGACATATATCACCACGTCTCATATTACATGGTGTGAGTTTTAAGAGACGATAGTGTGTGAAGAAACCTATTGTGTTAAAAATTATGTGGGGTCGCGCCCAAACGCCCTACCCTGAAACTTAAATTCAACGAACGAACGAAACGAAAGGCTCTTCTTGGGAGTCAACATACCTGTCCTAGACCTACCTGGTGTCCCCAAAGTAAAAAGGAAAATACGTTAAGGCCAGCAGCTATCATGCCTGTACCCAGGGAAGATTGAATATACGACAAAAGCAACGAAAAACAATTATACATGTGAATTCTTCATCTTCGAAAGATTACAAATACTTTTTTCAAAGTATTTTAGAAAATTGAAGAAGATTTAGTTTGCAGAAATATTTTTGGCGAAATTTCAAGAGATTTTAAAAGATTTTTCAAAATATTTAAAAGAAATTCAAAAGAATTGTATTTCTCACGAATTATGGGCGATTGAATTTATTTTGATTGAAAGATTGAAAGAATCTATATATTTTCAATATAATCTCAGCCTCTTTTATGTGTTAGGACCATGAGAATTTCGATAGGAATGATTCACACTCTGAGGGATCAATAATTCGCCTCAGGTGTTAGTTTTGGCTGTAAGGACGTTAATTACTTGTTCGGTGTTATTTTTTCCGATTATGTAAGTTGCGTCATCAATACTAGTCATAAATGGTAAAGATAGAAGTGGTTTGACCACTTTCATCATTGCATTTCAGCAAATAATAAATATACGTTGAGAGTTGCTCACTTAGCGATCATCCACATTTGAATTCAATGTCGATAAAACTAATAGAAACTAGGTCACGTCTAAAACGGATGTGCCTTTATAGTTTATACGAATTACAAATTATAAAAGAATTTTTCGCTGCGTGCTGAAAACCTATCTCACTGCGTTGTCTTAATAAATACCATATACATCCTGCACTCAGCAGTTTCGATTACTTTCGTAAGGAAAACAGGCTTGGAAGTCGTCAGCATTAACTTCCAGTTTCGATGTCAAATCAACAATTTATTATGAGTTATACAAATACCAAGCATATATTATAAGCATTTTATGTTTTAATTTCATCAAAGACCCTCAATTATTTTCCAAACTAGGACTGCTTTCAAGATTTTCGGGAAATCTCTGTTTCTATTTGATAAGAATGTTGCAGATTGAAATGAGTGAAATAAATTGCAATCATTAAAATTGCCGAATAAAAGGTACGTGGTTAGCAAAATAATCGACCCACTTTTTTGCAAGGTCAGTCAGTCAATCCATTACATGATATTCGCCGAGGACTGTGAACAGGTAATACAGCAGGTATACGTGGCTCAAGCATGAATCTTTTTTCAAATACTAATTCCGAAGGCTGCTCAACAGTTTGTCCATTTATGGCCAGTAACGGCAACAAGTTTGTATCATATTATTTCTCGATAATCCTTCGAGGTAGTCACGTCTTACGAAGACCGAATGAAGCGATTTGCGAATCCAAACGTTGCATGAAAACCAATTAAATGTCAGATATTGTCAGACATCTTAAGGTCAAGAATGATAAGGACAGGAACTGATGATTAGTTTGGCAAACGAAGCTCAAGCATGTACTGACACTGACATTTTGAAATCACGAATCAGGTAATTGTCACTAGGTTATTTATAGTCAAGTAAATGAAAATGAGTAACCAAGTGAGACTTGATGCCATAACTTTATGCAAAAGAGGCAAGTATAATCAAGAACAAGGTCGCAACACTCGAGACAAGGGTATTGGGGCAGGAGTGACCAGAAACATTATTATCGCATTATTCAAAACGAAAGTAGACTATTATTTAAAACGAAAGTGGTCACGCTCGTTATACTTGTGCCATGATCAGAATTAATGGCAAAAACATTGGGCGTCATAATAAATGGATGCAATCCTTTGACTTTTATAGTTGAGATAGGTCTTTAACCAGACAGAGTCTTTATTAACCCCGTCGATTGGCAATAAATCTTTTCTCGGACCGATTGCACAATTCTGAATGTGATCAGAAATTTTGAACGTTCAAAGAATCGAAATATTTTTTGTTAATTAAACAATTTCAGGGGTCTCTTTTAATTTAAATAGTTAAAACTTCAGTGGGTCGATTTCATCATTGAAATCAAGACAAATGACAAACAATCCATCCAGTTTCATTCTTACTACTAAAGTATTTTATACTGAAGCGAGTTTAGAGACTATATATGAACATATAAGATAGCATACGTAATTATGGATTAGAAAGTCCTATTCGTCTGTCTCGTCTGGGAAGAGAAAGATGCAGGCTATTGCAGAGGCAGCTGCATTATCACATGCTTTTACTTTTACGTAATACGGGTAAAATAATCGATTTTAAAGAAATCATGATGTTGAATCAAATTCAAATATTTGCACAAATGCTATCTTATATGAAAAGCGAATATGCTCTAAAATTTCGAGGTTTTGCGTCGCAATAATTGAAATTAAGCCGACCCCTCGGAATAGTTGAAATATGACATAAAGAGGAAGATATGCTCCATGACTCATAAAATCTATACAACTACAGAGAGAGCCGCCGTATAAGGTCAACTCGACCCTCGATTTTCGCTTTCTGTTCGCCTTATTCGAAGACCACCAACCATTTCAATCTTTGAAGATTCTCATCGTGAGATCACAAGATTTAACGGTTGTAGAGTTGCCATCATCTTTTGTAAAAATATTACAGTTGAGTTGCTGTACATTTACCAATAGACATCTCTTTAAACATTTAATTTTATTTCAACACAATATTTTCACTCAGATTCAATTAAAACGAAAAATCACTGAAAAGTCCTTAAGATTATGTGCTTAATATCAAATAAAATATCAACAATTGTTTAGTTTCAAAATGAAATTGAATTTTTCAAAGTGAATTTAAATATTATTAATGTTCTGTGCAATATTTCTTGTGTTTCTTAATTCAGCCCTGTTAATCGATATCTAATTACAAAGACTAAAAACTTTTATACCCTAATGCAACATCAGCAATTGTCAGAACTTTCTAAAAAGTTAAAAGTCGCAGATATTTGCTTAAATGTTAAAAGCATTTAGCTGTTTACGGAATAGTAGTTTCACGCATTAAAAATCAACGGAAGGAAAACGACCCCTTTACCCAAATAACTAGTACTTTAATGGCCTTAATTATAAAACCAGACTAATTGTTCATTTATCCTGTGCTACCCTGGCTTCATTAGGCTAAGAATGTTTAAAACAGACGTTAATTTAAATTGAAATGACAAAGGACTGAAAGAGGCAACACGAGAAATGACATATTAGACACCAATAATAGAATTTGAAATGGAAAGCGTGTGCGGTTTCTTTCCGGTCGTTAGAGATTGATTTCCTCTTTGTAATGAAGCACTTTTGTCTGAGTGCGAATAATAATGTAGCTTTCATCAACACTATTCGCTCAAATTATAAAACTCCAGAGAGGCTTGGTACCCTCAACATGTGGGTAAACAAGGGGCCGCCAGTGATTAAGAATTGAAATATTTAGGCGAGAGAAAGTAAAACAAAGAGAGTCATGCTACTCTTTTCAGAAACGATAATTTCCAGCATTTATCCAATTTTAATCCGACAAGTTGACCTTATTACAATTAGAAGTATATTAATTATGAAACTATGAATTCAAATTAGATTTTATCGAGAGCCTTTTGCAATTAATACACAATTAATACACAAAATAATTAGCATATGGAAGTTTACATAAGTTGAAACTGGCAAAAAATGGGCGATACCACAAGGCCTTTGCCAGTTGTAAACCTTTTGCGCAATTAATAAGTACGAGCGATTCCGAGTTGAAAAAATATATAATAGGCATTGCATTCCTAGAATTGCGATATAAGGCGTATCTTCTTTCGTCATGAACGAGTGTAAAGCTTTGCACACAATACAATTCTTCAGGCTGCTTCAGGCATATTTTCTTCTGCACAATATACGTGTTTATTATCAAATTTCTATGAATTGTGTGTACTACTAAATGTTAAAAACGAACTATCTAATATTTATTATTATTAGAATAGGAATATTTCGAGGAATTGTTAATAATAACTGTAGAATCTAAAATCTTATTTGCTTTCGCTATACACTTTAGTTCATTATATTATAATGAGAGCACGCCTTGCGGGAAGAATTTAAACGATGTCCTGCACTTTCGTTTCAAGTATATAACGTCATACATATTTTTACAGTCTCTTCAATAAAAAAGCGAGCTAAAAGTAGGCTCTTGGAAATAGGTATGATATACGAATTATTTCCAATTTCTGGTCTGACTGGACAAAATCCGATCCTGCAATTTTATGATGCATACCATATTTCAAACTCGCGCATTCCTGACCACAGAATCGTAAAATCTGTATATTTTATATAAGTCTGTATTTTATATAATACACTGCAATTGATGCAAATTCAATTCTTACATTTTTCAAATTCTTCCTAGAAGAATGTAGAAAAAAGTATTAGGTGTAATTTATAGTTTAAATATTATTGGCTGGAGAAAATGCTCGGGAAAATTAAAAATTAATAAGGAAAAGTTAAGCAATTTTTTAAGTGAATTCACCCCGAATAATTACAATATGTATCGGTTATATAAAAATCCACCCTGTATATGAAGGAAAGATATAAGATATACGTTTAAGGTTCTATATTTTCGTAAGGATGCATGAGCTTGTATAAGTACATATATATATACATGTATAAGATCTGCAGGAACACCAATACAAATTAAGGTGCAAAGGAGCATACCAAAGAACAGAGAAGTATACCATGGCCAGCAAGTTTTGCAGGACGCTCCCTTCCTTGGCAACTGGGTCTCATTTTAATTCTCTTCCAAACAGGAGACACATAACATATGCTCGTATAGGAATTAAATTAAGATATATAGCATCTGTTGCTTGCTTTGACCTGCATTACCTAAATCGTTATTTTGCCAAATTTGTAACACCCTCGCTCTTATTTTGTCAGGTGGTAGGTACATTCTTTATAGGTATCATAACACATCGCATCGAGTTTCATATATTTATCTTCTAATGTTAGATCCAACTACAAATGTAAAATGTAGCCCAAAAGAAAATTTAACAAAATGAAGTGACCTAATTTGAGAGACGTTCACCCTTCGATAATCGGCGCAAATTTGAAATAGTACCGGCGCGGGAAAACATCCCTGAATTCCGGGAAAAGTAGGTCAGGGTGGAGCGCCAGCGCAAGAATGTGCACATTGAATGGGTCAGGGGATTGCGATTAAAAATTATTCAAAAGCCTCTCCACAAAATCTCTTTCGAAAATATGTCAAAAAACTGATATTTTTCTCACTAAAAATCAAGATTCAATCACATTTTTAATATAATGTGCTGTATGGACTCGATGGTGTATAGAAAAGGCTTCGCCTCATAAAAATCAATTTATTATCCACTCTGATCAGATGAAATTCAATTAAATCTTGTCGAGTCATTTATCTGTATCCTATTACGGATTTTACTTGTATTTTTTTTTAAATTTTTACCTTGCGTTGAGCCTCAGCTGCAAATCCAGACTTGGTAGCCCTGTTACAAGCCATGATAAACTAGATACACAATACTTTTTAGCACGAGAATGTGGAAAATTTACAGGTGGTTCTTATCTCACTTGATTTTATACTTTGTATGTAACACGAGGTGTTTACGCTTCGATAGCGGCAGTTCAACTGATCCCTCGAGCAAGTAAAGCAACTTGAAGCTTGAACCGGTGGAAACTCCCCGCCCGTTGGCTGACGAAGGCTGGTATCGCTGGTATTGAGTTTTGGAAATGCCACGTGACCTCCGTTCTCCAGTTGGGCCCGGAGGTGACGTCATCTCCTCATTCTGTCAGCATCGCTCAGCATCTCAACATCATCGGAATGAAATTTAGAGACCTGTAGCCTAAGGGTTCAAGACATTCTATATATATATATATATGCAGCTGACATTAGAATTCTCCATCCTCACTCTACCTTCAAACTTGCAGAGTAGATTAAATATGCAGAGTTCGTGCATTCGTGGTAATGAGTTTCATCGCACGGTTTTCAAACAGGAAGTTCTGGAATTTAGTATAAGAAACTCCTTGAGGGGTTCTATATAAGAGAAGGTAGTTGTGGTTCCCATGGTTTGTGTGGGACCATAACAAGAGAAAAGGGAACATTGCATTTGTTTAACATTTTTGCGCGGATTTACTGTTTGTTTTACATGTTTTATATGTTTGACTGCAACGCTTTATTTTCATTTTATTTTATAGAAATCATTGGTGTAATGCAGACACGGATTAATGCAGACATACATCAGAGTCCAAATAAATAGTGTGTATGCGTATAGTCATTTAGAAGTATGCATGTCGAAGTTATGAGAATTATTTATGATCGATCTTCGCAGGAAGCTTTAAACCTTGATGCGACAAACATACACTGAGAAAAAAATACTTGAAAATCAATCAATATACTTTTGAATCAATAAATCTCTTCCAAAAGCAGATATTTTATTGATGCAATGATTCAAATGAAGTTTTAATGAAACGAGACTTATTCATTTCCATACAATAGTGATATTATACATTTTAAAGTATATAAATTTGAATCAATAAAATATCTGCTTTTGGAAGAGATTTATTGCGATTCTGAAGTATATTTATTGATTTCCGAGTATTTTCTTCTCAGTGTACAAAAGCTTCTATATGAAAACTTTATGTAAAGTTGTAAAAACAGACAAAAGAGCAAAACTCCTTATATTCATTTGTTAAATTTTAAATTTATTAAATTTTATAAAAACTATTTTTAATTCATATTTTCTTATTTAAGAAGATTGGAGAAAAGTATCCTTTCAAATTTAAAACAAATTATCTCCTTCGGCTTAAATGAGATTTTCCTAAGCTATACGATGATTTCAGAAAGATATCCTCTTATACTTTGGAAGCAAGTCGCTTTCTGAACATGATTATCATTTGAATTCATTATTATATAATACTAGCAGTTTACCCGGCATTGATGCTCGGAATTTTAGAATATTTCAGCTGACTTTAAGGGCATATAAGACTTACCCGATCCCTACCTTACCGACATTTTTTTCTCTGCAACGTTACGTCTACAGTTATTGAGATATCAAATTGAAAATTTCTAAAACTAAAGAAAATTTCCTAAGGTATGTTTATCTGGTCGTAAATTTGTGTAAAAATAAACAAATTTTTTTTATAAATGTCAATATTTAGGACTATATAAACGTACCTTAATGCTTTAGCATCAATTTTAGAAATTTTCAATTTGATATTTCAATAAATGTAGACGTATCGTTGCAGAGAAAAAAATGTCGGTAAGGTAGGGATCGGGTAAGTCTTACATGGTCTTAAGGAGTTTTCTCGAGAGTTTTAACGAAATTTAAGTGATTTTGATATTTTATGGTATTTGGAAATATTTTAAACAATCTCAAGAAATTTAGAATGAATTAAAAAATTACTTGGGATCTTAGGCGATTATTAAATTTCTTTAATGGATTGTAAGAGTTATATAAATTAAGATATGTCTTAAGATATTATGTTACATTTGTCGTTACATTATTTTAAAACGAACTGAATACATTTTTTCCTTTCTAATTATAATTTCTAATTTCTTATCTATATATAGTATGAATAATGAAGGATTAGTGAAGAGTGTTAATGTAAGATATAAGTTGAGAAGTGCAATTCTGAGACAGGACAATGCACAGAGCAGTCGAGCAATATGCATCAAGGTCGAGGCAAATACATGAAAGCATTTCTTACGGTCATGGACGCATCACTGGACATTCACGCATGCCTTTGCATTTTCAATTTATGGGTGCGTTAGAGTTTTAAGACCGCTGATATCAAAAAATTTATCAGAAATTGCATAGAGAAGTCATGTAATTATGATTATTATATCCTTAGCAATTTAATTACATTTCTCATTTTCAAATGAGGGCGCGGTTCTTTGATCACACTTTTTAATTATATTATTCCATATAGTTACTCGTATGAAAAGGTCACGCATCAAACATCAAACGGTTATAATGAATAAACCGTTCAGTATATTAGAAATGCAAGTCTATAACCTGCATTTGCATATTATTAATAAATTATGCTTATTTTATGCAGATACCTATACATTATTATATTTGAATTTTTTTAGCGAAAAATTTAATAAAATATGTATGTTATTGTATACAAAATGAAACCATATTATAAATATATATCGTTTTTTGTTAAATTTGAAACTAGTGAAATATTTTATATTGGAAAACCGGAAAAATTGTTAAAAAAATTATATAAAGTATCTTGAACAGCCTAAAATATTTATTTTCAAAATTTTTCTTTGTAGTATAGATATTCTGTAGCCCTTTTCTACTTCTTCTCTAACCGGAAAGTCTATCTGTGTGTTTCGGATGTGTTTCATTATAGTCGAATCACTCCGTCTGTACTTTCTTCCCTATAATACAGCGGCGCAGCAAGAGGGACTTATCGAAACCGGTTTAAATCCCTTATAGCAATCTAATTCTCTCATTAAGTATATATATACATATATATACACAAATAATAGTAAAATATAGAAAGTTAATTCAATAAATACCAATCCCTGGTACCATTTGGTTTATTCCTTATTGTTGTCTGGAATTCCTCTCTCTCAAAAATTGAATCAGTAGAAATTCAATGATTTTTAGTGCCATTAAAAATTTTTACTGAAAATTTGAGTGATTTCATTAATTTCCAGTCGATTTTTCATCAGTGAAATTTCACTAAATTTTCATACTGATTCAAGTTTAAAGAGCTTTGAGTGTATCCTCTGCAACTTCCTCTTTAAAAAATGAGACATTGTGAAGGAATATATGGTTTCCTTTTAAATTTTCCTTTGTCAGGAAATAAAGTTTTGACTGCACCATTGCCTTTCCGTTAAAATCGACGATTAGGGTGATTCCACTACATCTGTGAACGCATACACAGATATAAAGAGACACGTGCCAAGGCCTTGATGAGGATTGGAGATGCAGATGCTAGTCCACAATACACTCAGAAAAAATTTTGTTTAAAGTCAGATAATTGAACGAAATAATTTTTTACTTCAATTAACAAAACATTTATTTAAAGTTAATAAATGAAGAATATTCACTTTCTTGATTGAAATATATAATTTGTTTGGTATAATGTCAATATATGTTTAATTTAAATAAAAAATTTGTTTGATTTGAAACAAATAATATGTGAAGTATATATTTTTATTTTAAATAAAGTCTACTTGTGACGTAAGAATGAACATAAGTAATAAGGTCGCGTGGAACGTTCACGAGCTTAAGGGCATGTGTTACTTACCATATGAGCAAGTTTTTAAACCCGGGTTTTTTTTCTACAATTTCTAAATTTTCAAAAAAATTTTAGTCAACATCCATCCATGTTCACGTTCTTGGCGGATGTTGAGTATAATTTTTTTGAAAATGTAAAATTTAAAAAAAAAACCCGGGTTTAAAAACTTGCTCATATGGTAAGTAACACATGCCCTTAAAATAAAAATATGTTATGCTATTTAATAAATGAACAGCAAGAAGTAATTACATGAAAAATATTTTTAAACTATTCCCGGTAAGAAGAAGTTGATTGATATGCATAGAATGGCATTAACATTTCAATGTCTTTAAATGCGTACTAATTGCATTTTTGTCCAAAATACCATCAAATGCGCATTAAATGGCATTGAACCTATTTTCTACTTTGTTTTGTAAAACGCATTGTATGTCATTGGAGCTGGAAAACCGTTCAACCGCATTAAAAGGCATTAACTAAATTTTTTGCAACAGCATTATCAAGTAGGCAGTTTAATGCCTTCACATATGTGCGCATTGAAACGCATTAAACTGAGGCTAGTTTTATCCAATAAAGCGCATTCAATGGCATTTCGGACAAAAATGCAATTATAATACGCATTTAAAGGCATTGAAATGTAAGTTTTTTTTAATGCCATTCTATGCGTATCAATCAACTTTATAATACACATAATAACATAATGCACATAATAACCTTCAAAATCATTGATCTCTTCAAATCCATGTTAAAATTAGTGAAAATGTCTAAAAATTTCTAGCAACCTCTGAAAATTTCTCAACTCTTAAAATCTCTTAAAATCATTAAAGATTTCATATCAAATTCCATAAATTCCTTAAAAATATTATAAAATCTTTTATAAATTAGAAATATTTTTTGAAAACCCTTAAAATTTGATGAAAAACTTTGAAAATTTTAAAAGTCATAAAAGTACCTTGAAGTCCGATTTAAATCTGATCAAAGTCATGAAAAATTCTAAAAATTCCCAGAAACTTCTTGAAATTCCTGAAAATTCTACGATAACATTTAAAATCCTATTATCTCCCATGAAATCTTTAAAAATTTCATAAAATTCCCATAAAATTCCTAGATTTCTAAACTCGAAAATTATTTCGAGTTTAGACTCGTGACAAAATGATTATTAACGAAACCAAATTCAAAATTCTAATTCAATTCACGCGGAATTTATTATTCGGCAAGTATCGATTGCAAGTATCAATCATCTTTTTAGAATAGATTAGATATTAGGTGTGATCGAAGCTTGGGGAGACATTGATACTATAATTGTCTGTATTCCACCCCTTATTATACGTGTTAAGAGCATAATTCTTATAACAAACTGTATCTACAGCAAGGACAAAGTAAGATTGAAAATATAAAAGTCCTAAAATACAAAATTTCCTAATCATTTACGGGCGTTTATTATCTTCAGATGTTACGAATTAATTGCGGAAGATTATAAAAATTTAACATCTAGAGATTATGTTCAGTAATATATATCCTTATATATTAGATAAAACTTATAGATCATATACATAAACATATTTTATGTTACCGGATACTATATACTCTAGTTTTAACATCTAAGTTTTATGATCCATTTTTCTCAGTTTGGTGGTAGAAATAAGTCATTATCCTAATTAATGAATCTCAATTTAATCAAAGCAACGTTTCTTTAAAAAGCCTTCCAGAACTTTTTTGATAATAATTTATTCAGATAGAGGAATTATCTTTTAAAATAGAAGAAGACTGGGCTACTTGGATATCAGCACCTGAAGTTGAGATATTACATGCCTATGCAAGAAAAGGACAACAAATAACTATTAGGGCCACAGAGGACCTCTTAACGTTTTTTCGGTGATATAATTATAAATAACCCGTACTTTTAATTTAAATTTGGTGTACATATTGCAAAAACTATCTACTTTCGATAAACGCTTTGCTAGAATACATTATTATTTTTAATTCGAGTATATAATGGCAAATTTGGAAAAAAAATGTTGGACCTCTGTGCCCTGCGTATGTAATTCCTGGTAATTCATATATAAAATATAAATTTTTACTATTAAACGTATTTTGTTTTTAAAAAAGGAAATAAAGAAAATAATTTAAGAACTTTTATACAATGTTTAAGAACAATTCAAACAAATTATATATTCATCTTCCTCGTCTACTGCAGCACATGCATCATGATGCATGTGCACCATCTAAAATAAAAAATATTTAAATAAATAAAAATATTTTATCAACAGTGAGGATATAAAATTTATAGCCGCAATTTGCATGGGTCCTGTGTGCTCCACCACTACCTGGTCCCCTGTGTCCCCGCAGTCAATTCATAAACAATGCTAACCTACATTTAATACATCAAACATTTCGGTAACGAAAGTGCGACAAAAAGTAAGCTAAGTGAACACTAACATATACTTAATAAACATTTCAACAATGAAAGCACTTATAAACAAATGAGAAGGCTATATGTATATAAAAGTTTCTTATAATCTTTCCTTGAATTTTCGTTTTTTATATTATATTTTTTTTCCAAAAGCGTTGATTCAAAATGCGTCTCGACTTGACACAAACTGAAATAGTCACTAAAGAATGTAATTAGGGCCATTACGAAGAGATCGCACCACAAAATACAATTTTATTGAAACGAACCCCTGTGCCCCGCCGGTCACCTGTGCCCTGCTCTCCCCTACATTTACAAGTAAGAAATTTCTTGCAGTAAATGTTATATAACTCTATACCACATAGGTACAGTTTTATAATAGGATATATACGAGATTAACCACACGCGCTCCGCGTGCACATTTACTTTCTTTTTAAATGTATGTCTACATCTGTTTTGTGATTTAAAAACTAATAGTTTATAGATTATTTTCAAAATTAATTACTATTAATTATTTACTCTGAATTTCTCGCAAACGTATTAATTATAGCTCTAAGTATGTAGTATTAAAAACAGGGACCGTTATTTTAATTATAGTATGGAAATATCTTAAACATTGTTACCTGACAATTTTATAGATGGGAATCCTAAATGCCCTAATTGAAATAAATAATAAATCTAATTACTCCAGAACGTGTATTGTGTTATTCAAATCCAATGTTATATATTTACTTAAATTAAGAGACCTTATTTGGATTTTGATGAACTTATATACCGGAAAGTCGTCTTATGTTTTCTTATTCTAAGGGAGAATGACTGTTACATCCGATTCGTATGCAGAAATACATATATAAACTAAAATTCAAAATAATTCAAATAAATTCAAAGGAATTCAAAAGAAAACAAAAGAATAATAAATTTAATGGTATAAAGTAGATTATTTTTCTTGAATACTTAATTAGATATTATATTATTCTTTATAAATAGTTTGCAGAAAATTTTCACAGAAATTCATTCCTCATAATAATAACTGTTGTACTATATTACAAAAAATAGTGAAAATAAACGATGAAGAATCTGATATTGTCACTAGTAATATTGCAAAAGTATTAACGAATTTAAAACTTACTTCCAAATAAAATTTTAAAAAATTCAGA
Source organism: Synergus umbraculus (assembly GCA_900474325.1). NCBI lineage: Eukaryota > Metazoa > Arthropoda > Insecta > Hymenoptera > Cynipidae > Synergus > Synergus umbraculus. The sequence continues at coordinate 87,215 of UCOK01019505.1, forward strand.
ATAATAACTATTCTGAAATTTATTTTATTTTTATTTTATTTTAATTTAATTTAATTTTAATTTAATTTAATTTAAATTTAATTTAATTTTAATTTTAATTTTAATTTTTATTCAAAATTATTTTAGTATAGTATTTAAATAAATATAAAATTTTCTTAAGGGCATGTATTACTTACCTGATCCCTACCTTACCGACATTTTTTTCTCTGTAACGCTATGTCTACATTTATTGAGATACCACCGTGTACCACATTGAAAATTTCTATATTTGAAGCTAAAGCCTTAAGGTACATTTGTCTGGTCCTAAATATTAACATTAAAAAAAATATTTTTTCAAAAAATTTTTTTTATTTTTACAAAAATTTAAGACCAGACAAATATACATTAGCATATTTTCTTTAATTTTATAAATTTTCAATTTGATATCTTTATAAATGTAGACGTAGTGTTACAGAGAAAAAAATCTTCCCTCTACGGTAATACATGCCCTTAAATCCCTCGAAATATTTTTAATTCTTTGAATTCGTTTAAACTTCTGAAAACAATTGAAATTCTTTAAAATCACTTGAAATTCGCTAAAATTTTGAAATCTCTTGAACTTCCCAGGTAACACTGGGTAAATTCTGCTGGTTAAATATATATTACCAGATAAAATACACATACATATAGAATTATGCATAATATTATTTAAATATTTCTTCAAATAATTTAATTATGACATAAAAGGAAACTTCAAAATTGAATGTAGATTATATATTTCTTGGAATATATTATTTGTATTTTAAATATTCAAATCTCTCGCCAAATTCATAGTTGGCAATCCTGAACTTCGTTCCCCACTTTAGCACGACGATTTCCGGCGACACTTTCTTTAATGGACTCTTTTCCGGTGTGTCGGGCAAAATGACGGGCTTCAGTGAAAAGGTTTGTTCTCAGTTTTTTATCATTTTTAATATCTAGTAAGTATATATCGGCAAATTATTTGTTTTATTGAAGCCTCTTAACTTTTCTTAATATCGTGGAAACCAATTTTTTACGGTTTTGGATAACTATTTACCCACTTTGTGATCTTTGAGGTAAAGCTGTTGAATGCACGTGTTAAATTCGACTTTTTCTGTTTTCCTGGCTTAATTCGATTCTTTGCTCAAACTTTGACCTTAAAGAATAATCGGAGAATGGGGAATTTGTACTTTCCTATATTTTGGTTTAATATTTAAAAAATGAAATTGTTTTGACAAGGATATACACGTGTAAAATTTTTTAGGGTTAGGAATACATTAATGGTTGCGCTGGTTGTGCTTCTTTCTTGTTGAAGTGGATATTGAGAAATGTTCCAAATAACATCTTTTTTAACACAATATTTCTCGTTTTTGGTTAACGGAATTTATTTTTTGTTTATTAAATTAATTTTTATGTAAGGTTGGTGTTTTCAATGATATATTTTTGAAAAAAAGTTAATTTAAAGATTCTCTAGTACTTAAAATATAGTTTTCATAGTAATTAAATTAAATTTATTATGAAATAGTCACTTATAATAAAAATTCTTTTTTTATAGCCAATTCTTATTGATGGCCGTGGCCACCTTCTTGGAAGGCTGGCAGCCACCATCGCCAAGCAAACTCTTGAAGGCAAAAAAATTGTCGTTGTCAGAAGTGAACAGTTGAACATTTCTGGAAACTTTTTCAGGTAAATAAAATAGTATTCATTATTGTGAAATTATAGATTATAAACCATGAGAAATATGTATATTTAACATGATTATCAACATTCTTACCTACATTATTTGAAGTGCTATGAAACCACCTTATATTATGATTGTGTATTGTATTATATGCAACTTTATTAAAAATTTAAGAGTTTTACTGAATTTCTTAAATCTTTTTCAGAAACAAGTTGAAGTTCATGTCTTTCCTTCGCAAAAGATGTAACGTCAATCCTGCTCGTGGTCCATTCCACTTCCGAGCCCCCAGCAAAATTCTGTGGAAAACAGTCCGTGGTGCGTAAAAACTTTCTTACAATTATATAGTATATGCAGCTAATCAATTATTGATTCAAAAAGTTGCTTAATTATGATTAATTTTAATCTTCATGATACAAACAAATCAATGATTACAACAATCATCTTACCTACATTATTTGAGAGTATTGTGAAAACATCATAATTGAATGAGATTTGTTACAAGTATTCACGACACTTCTTTATTAATGATTCATTTTTTTTTAATACTAATAAGGTAACTATTTTTTGCAAACAGGAATGATCCCTCACAAAACGCAACGTGGAAAGGATGCGTTGAGGAGGCTAAAGGTGTACGAAGGTTGTCCACCACCATATGACCGCAGAAAACGCGTTGTCGTTCCTGGTGCGATGCGAGTGATGTGCCTGAAACCAGGAAGGAAGGTAATAAACAGATAAAAATAACAATAATTCGATATTATTTGAAATATGAATTTGATCAATTGTCAATCATTTTCTATATTAACAACGAATTTTTTAATTATTTTTTCAGTACTGCCACGTTGGAAGGCTCTCCCACGAAGTCGGATGGAAATACAAGGCTGTCGTACGTACTCTGGAGAACAAGAGACGTGTCAACTCCATCCTTGAAGTTCAAAAGAGAGACAAACTCAAGGTAAATTGCGATCTTCTGATTTCAAACCAGTTATCAATTCCTAAATCTAATTCTTTTTATTCAATGATGGTAATGGTAATTTGCGACTGAGCAGAAACAAGTTTCTGTATGTTGACAATTTTAGCTGAGTAATTATTCCCAAGTACAAGATAAATGATATTCTTATATTTGAGTGGTTACTAAAATGAGTTTTTTTTTTACATTTCAGAAACTTACGAAGGAAGCTGGAGAGAAAATCGCAAAACAGGCTGCACCTTACACTAAGATTATCAACGAGTTTGGTTACAATTAAGACTTTTATTACAAGGATAATAAAGCCCTTTAAAGAACATTATTTTTTTCTTTACACCTGTAAGTTTTATTTCCCTGTCTTCCATAAATTGAATTTTTTAAAACTTAATTTCACGTTGAAAAATTATAATACTCTTGTTTATAATTATAAAAAATATTTATTTTCAATATCATTAAATGACTACAAACTGTATTATTAAATAAATAATCGTATTTCTACTTAATGAATAGTATAAACAACAGTACTGCCTTTATCGAACTCCTCTTCGTCGTGCACTTCATACTCTTCATCATCAGATGCCTCTGAGGAATCTGAATCTTTAGCTTCATTTGTAGAACGATAATTTCCGGAAATAGGCGGTAAAGTTCCCAGACTGTGAGCTCCAAGTTGATCAATCAGTCGTTGGGTTGCATGTTGTGCTTGGATTTCCTGAAAAAAAATCAATTTATAAAACGTGCTTAAACCAAAGAATATAAGGCAGTCAACCTAAAGGCAATTAATTTGGAACACTTTTTCATACAGAATTCCTAATTCTTCAGATTGTACGGATCCTCATCACTAATTACCTGCAATTTTTGTGCCTGTTCTTTTTGTAATTTCAGAGATTCGTTTAAACTTAGACTTTGCACAGCTCCATGAACAATAAGAGGAGGCGTCGCTGCTGTTATTTCCCAATGCTTGTCTTTCTTCCGCACTTTTTCTTTCATAGGATCGTGCACGTTGGACTTTGTCGTTTTGTAAGGCATAAATTTTTCTTTTCGCGTCTCCTTTTCTGAATTCTCTACAAGATTCACAATGTACTTTACATGTTCCATGTCCGTAAGATCCTTGGAATTGAAAGAATCTATTTCTTCTAAATCTTCAGGCTTTATAAGCTTTTCTTCAGGTGGAAGGATAATCACTTTCTTTTTGTGGACACCACTTCCTGTCGGCTGTAAATAAGAAAGATAATTTTTGTATTATTAAATAAATAATGCAATTTACTTCATGTGCCATCTATTTACATACTAGAAGAAATTTACTGACCTGGGCGAGAATTTTAAGCGGATCTTCCTCATCGTCGCTGTCCAGTTCAACTATCTTTTCTCCAACCTTTTCAGAATATTTGCCTGTCCATTCTAATTCATTCATTGCTGATTTGCCATCCTGGGCTATATTGAGTCTCGAAAGAAGACGAGCTGCTTCGTCAACATCATTACGACGCTCAATTTCTCTAATGATTTTTTCTCTGAAACATTTTATCTTCTCTCCTTTGTCAGGAAGTTTGGAAACAAAAGTCCTGAAAACATATCAAATTAGTAAACATCATGAAATAAGTCCAGCACTCAGGCAGTTAATAAAATTAATAAAATGAAAGCGTACTTGTTCGCCAGCAACTTGTTTTGTCTTTGTAACAGGTCATCTAATTCAAATTTTCGTAGCTTTTCTAAATTTTCAAGGTAACCTTGGTTTTCTTTTTTCGGTGGTGGAGGTATTTCACCAGGAATTCGTGACAGAGGCGTTCGTACTTCACCGGGAATTCGATTAATCAGCTTGTCCATCATTGTGATTTAATTTGCTTTTGGTGTCAAAGAAAGCTTATAATTTTACATAGTTTAACTTTATTGTGTTAAAATTACTCCGTGATTAAAATACATGTGCACGTATATATACAAAGCAAATCATGACGGCATAACCTGTCGTGACTGTCAACCGCTGTCAACTGACGTCACTGACGATTACTGCGAACATAGCAGAAAGAAATCGCGTAATCGATACAAAAATTCGAGAGTAAAATGTGCCAACACGGAAAGATTCAACTTCACTGCGAATGAAATTCTAACCTCTGACCACTGGCTCCAAGATGGAGCTCTTCTGAAGAGAAATCACGTTTGTTTCCAAGAGATTGACTCCATTATTTATTCTTAAAAACAGAGTTGCGATTTGGCATTCGCAATAAACGAAAGAAGTTTTATCTACAATTACGAACGCACATATCTACTGGCCTACATCAGATTTTTATCATGACAATTTTCCTTGAAAGTGGCAGAAGTGACGTATGTATATAGATTTGTAATGATCAAAAGCAGCAAGCTTTTGAGACATTTGACAGAAATCAGAAATGAATTGCAATGGAACTCCACCCAGTAGTGATAAAGTCAAAACAAGCACCTCCATGGACAACAAATCAATTATTACATGTAAGTTCAGCCACCAAAATATGTTTATTTTGGCCATTGTTATTGACGCCCCCAAGAAGCTGTCAGTCAACACATTATTACTTCTTTTTTTATTTAATCAATATTATAATTTATACATATTGACCTTTAGCATGGGCTACGTTTCGAATAATCCAAGATTATTTGTTATCTTATACGCAATAAATGTTTCCATCTTTTCCTTATTATTCTTTTTTTATTTTTGACCCTCTAAAATTTTATTTATACAGACTTTGAATTTTGATGTCAACAGATTGCATAATTGCATGTGGTTTTAAAAGATTGACAGGGAATTAAAGTGGTTTTAAGTGAACTAAATTGATTGAAAGTGGATTCAAGTGATTTAATGTTCAAATTTTATATCGATTTTCAAATGGAACCTTTTAAAGAGGAAAAATGTTAAATTGAACATTTTTTTACTAAAACAGGTGCTGGAGATGAGGAATTATTTGCTACATTGGAGAAAAATCTGATCAAAGCTATATCAGCTGATGCAGTTGAATGGCGCAGATCTTATAGCCAATTACCAATTAAAAAAGTTAAACTCAATCCAACATTTATCTCCTTTTCTAGAGATGTTCTACCTACTGAGAAAAATTGTCATCTCGTAAAACAGCCAATATTTCATATATATTGGACCGAATGTTCCGTAAGAATTCATAATCAAAAACTCTCGCCATCCTTTTCTAAATTTCCAGCTTTTAATCCTGCCTCTTTTACAGGATATTGATCTTTACAAATCTTCTATTAAAGATGACATAGACAAATGGTTAAAAACCTTAGCTCATTTTCAAATCCAAGATTGGATGATAGTACTCGTAGAAACTTACGATATCAAGAAGAGTAATAAATTGCTTCCGAGGACCACAGTCTTAGACAAAATTCGAAATGATTTTGGATCGAAGCATGGAGACAGATGTCTTTCTGTTATAAATCCAATCAAGTCTGAATCTCGATCTGCTGAATCATGGAGAGGTCTTATTTCTCGAATTCGACACTTAGCACTGACTGCTTACGACAAGACACTTTTAAAATTCAGAGAAATCATAAAAGAACACCGGGAGAAACGAAATCAACCAGGCTGGAATTTTTGCCATTATTTCCTTTTACAGGTGAACAAGGATATAAAAAATATTTTCATATTTGAATGATTAAAAATTAAATTTAACTTGTGTGTTTTTCAGGAAGAACTTGCATTTGTATTAGAAGTGTTAGGTTTATATGATGAAGCTTTAGTACAATATGATGAACTGGATGCTCTTTTTACGCAGTTCGTTCTTAACTCAAATGTAGGAGGTAAATTTAATTTACAGTTTTACTTAATAGATAATTATTTATAATTAATATAGATTTCTTGGTCTTTTATTTGCAAAACCATTACTTTTCAGACACAGCGGCTTGGTTAAGTACGTTTCAAACTCCTTTGAACAATTGGTCAGGTGTGAATTTTAATAATAGCGTTGATCACCAACTAAGACTGTTGCTGGCTGAATGTAAAGCTACTTTGTTAGACCTTAGGAGCTATTTATTTAGCAGACAAGCGGCGATGTTGCTTTTGCTTAACATGCCTTGGGAGGCGAGTAAAATATTTATTAAATTTTAGATACTTGAAATAAGTAATACCAAGTCACACATAATTTAATACAACGCTTTTATTTAAAAATAGATTGCGCAAAGGTGTCTCTCGTTTATACATAACACACTTAGTGAGCTCCACATATTGGAAGTTCAGGCGCCGGAAGGATCCGTTGAATGTTGGGCTTTCCTTTGTGCTTTAGAGGTTTTACATGCATGTCAGTTGTCGATGTCGAATACTGACAACAATCAACAAATGGATAGGTGTTCCGTTCACACAGCTAGTTTATGGGCCGTAGCTAAGGACAAGGTATTTTTTTATTTTTTGTCTACATTCATTTTTTTATAACTTTTTAAAATATAATTTATCCATCCTAGAATTAATTCTAATTTAAATTAAATTTCAGTTGGAAGATTTGGGCAGATTATGTGGTCTCATGCCTGGTAATGAGCCAACTAGTGAACAATTACATACAGTCGTTTATTTAATCGCTGGAATCGGAGATTCAGAGCCACAAACAAATGGAAAACCAACACCCATCGACAAATTGAAAGAAGCTCTTTCATCTAAGGAAGCATTTAAAAGACAATATCTTGAGCATGCAGAATTGGCTATGGGAACTTACAAACATATCGGGCGTATAAGATCAGCAAGATTAATTGGAAAAGACTTAGCGAATTTTTACAGTGAGCTTGGAGAAAACCAGAAATCGGTAGCTTTTCTGTCTGATGCTTTACAAACTTACTCAGAAGAGGGTTGGTCGCATTTGGCGGCTCAAACTCAGTTGGAGCTTGCAGAATGTTATAAAAGAATGGATGATGTTGAACGGTATACCAAAATATGCGCCGCAATCGCCAGTACAGAGAGTCTGCATATTACAGTTCGCAATACATATTTCGAAGAATTGCTGGGGTATATGAAGATGATGTCTTCTCCTGAGCCATTGCTTACCAACTTTGCGGACTGTTTTACAATACTCAGTATGGAAGTTAACGTAACAGACAAAGTGGTTCAGGACTGCGAAGTTAGTATAGAGGTCAGTGTAGAAAGCTTACTTCCGCGCGAAGTAAAATGTAGCCTTGCTGCCGTCTCTGTGGAAGAGTTGCAGAAACCTCAGGTGCCTGCTAATAAAAGAAAAGGATCTAAACTACCGACAGAACCACAGATAGATCTGTAAGTTTAATATGTCAATATCTGGTGAAATTCCTTAAAAACTTGTCCCTACTCCTAATATGTCTATAATAAACTATAATTTTTTCAGATTATTAAAATGTACTATGGACAGTGTGAAACCAGGTGACGACAGTTTGACGATTTCTATGTGTTCGTGCTTTGGAGTGCAGGAAGATCAAAGCCTGTGGCTTGCGAAAGCCGATCCGAAAATTGTAAAAATACCTGTAAGGCGATCTGACAGTACAAAACACAGAAAGCCGTCAGTAAATACTAAAGGCGACTTCAGTAAAGCTCTCGTCAGTGAAGAATTCATTTTGAAACCAGGCAAGAATACCTTTTCTGTAAAAAGAAGAGTTGATAAACCAGGTTTTTATAAAGTTGGACAGCTATCACTTGTCATAGAGAACAAACTCGATTTTTTTTCTCCTGTGTTGAATCCTCGATTATGTTACGAAGTCGCGAAAACGCAGCCATCAATTTCTCTCAATTGCTCGAGGGATTTATTAGCAGGACTTGTTCAAGACATTGAATTGGTTATTTCAAGCGGTAGTGTGAGAATATCTGAGAATGAAAAATTAAAACTAAGAACTTCGAGAGGTTTTACATTAAGGGCGCAGGATAACGGAAACACCGGACTTAAAGAGTACGATGTTAATTTGTCTGCCTGTGAACCTTTTCAAGTCATCAAGATTCCTTTGAAAGTTTTCGCAGAACTTCCTCCGAAAAAAGATTCTTTATCGATGGAACATAAGGTAAGACTAAGGATTTAACAAAAATAAAAAAGATATTATGATTTTATTTCTGGTTTTAAATGTTGTATTTCATGATTTAAGTTGAGTATACAATGTCCCTGGGAGGCCGAAGAGAGTATACCGCTTACCTTCGCACCGCCGCTGATGTCAGTAATGAAGCTTCATACAGCAAAACAAAGAAAATTCCTTCAAGTACTAGTGACAGGGTTAAGTCATCAGCTTCTGCAACTGACGGATCCCCAATTAACGAGTAATTCCTCAGTGGACGTTCATTTCAAAAGTCTGAATCCCGTTGCTGTTCAAAAATTAGTCATAGGAAACGATATGAACGTTTCCTTCATGTGGGAGCTTGAAATTGGAAAGGATGAAAAATCTGGAGTGCCTATCAAAACGGATTTTCGAGTAAAATATATTGCAACGAACAGTAAGGAAGAAACAGACGATACGAGTGTCGATGATCCGTTGCATATACACGATTTGCAAAAATTGGAAGAAGAAAGCAACGTCTACAGGTGCAACTTCGATGTAATAGATTACGTGGTATGTGAAAGTCTTTAAAATCTCCATTTGTCGTCATTCGTTATTTTATTTATGCTTTTTATAATAGTTTTCAGTACATGTTTTGTTTAAAGTTTGAAAAGCCTGTTCTTAATGAGTTCATTTGAGAAAAATTTTTTTGTTTAATTGTAATATTTGTTCCACGATATAAATGTGTTTTGGATAAAGTTTTAGACATGGTTTTAGACGAAAGCCTCTATTTTTTTATTGACCTAGTTTCTAACAAGCATTTTTCAGACCTTGTTTACAGTTTCATCTAAAATTGAAGCCAGTGGAGGTGGAGGAGATTTCTGCCGTGCAGGCAGCATGTGCCATCTTTACCTCACAGTAACACGCATGTTACCCAGTTCCAATCCAAGTCCTTCACCTCAACTTATGTACGAAGTTTTGGCTGATCAAACTATGTGGGCTGTGTGTGGAAGAACTGCAGGCATTGTGTCGCTGGAGACTCTTGAGAAACAGAGCGTAACTTTAGATGTGATGCCTTTAACAAGTGGTTACTTGCCCCTTCCAGTTGTTAGATTGTCGCGGTATATTCCGGCGACGGAGTCGAAAAATGGTACGTTTTTTAATTTTCTAACTCCCCTTATACTTTTTAAACGTTAGTCTATATTTACCACTTGTGATAGTTCTTAACCGTTTTTCTAATTTCTTTGTTAACAATTTATTTTTAAACATTGAATGACTTTTAATTTTTTACAGACACTTCTCGTAAGAATGACATAGTATCAGGACCTAGACTTGAACCTTTCAGTCCAGGACAGGTTTACAATGCAAGTAAGGCTCAGCAAGTTCACGTTTTAACAGCATCGCCACCAGAAGCCCCTTGATTAGCTGAAAAGTTCGTGTTCTGTAAATTGTAGAGATGTATTTGCGTAGGCGAAATGAATGGAGATTTAATGCAATTTTGTAAGTATTCATTCAACTGTAAGTTTTAAAACTGAATTTAATACTTTCTTGGAGAAGAAACTCATTTGCCTTTGAAAAGATAGAAGTTCTCTGCCATTAAATATCTAGTAATATTGTGACAATACAAATAATATAGAGCTGGAGAAAATGAGACATTTCATGGATAGCTTTAAAAGCTTCAATTGTAAAATGTATTGATTAAGTTCTTTACTACGAAGAGAATTTTGATATCAGTATCCGGAAGGAGATAAGAGAACTCTCAAGTAATTGTCATCCATTTAGGTAGTTTATTTATCAAGGATAATATTTTTCATTATAATTTTTTATGAAGTTTAGGTGTATCATAAAGTAAGCTTATTTATTTATTCAGATCGAACTGTGTACTTATATAAATAACGATCTTTCTGTATACAATAATATACTCATTATTCGCACTTGTTACATATATATGACAAGTTCACGTTGTACATTGTGTGACATATATGAATGGAAAGTTGTTAAAGTGTTTCATAAATAAGATGCTTTTGAGTTTTTCTTATCTTTAATAATTGAAAAATACGAGGTAACTATTACTGACCTTTGTTTTGTTGCCATGGTGAATATTCACATTTTATATCTATATCATTTTCCTGCTGAGTATAGATTTTATGACAATATTAACTATATCTGGTGAGGGTTGATATAAAAGTTTTTCAAGATGCCATTCTACATAATTAATTTGTCTATTTTAATTGGAAATTCAAGTCAATCATTACAGTACGCGAATGTAGATTTTTGGATATCAGTTACGAGTCTAGTAGCTTATTCGTTTGGAAGAGAATTGTTTTAGTATCAGAATCAACGTCCAATATTGAAAATACTATCAATACTTTTGTACATAACTTTGAATTAAGTAATATAAATTTTTTTATTAGATTCTAGTTTTAATTTTAACTTCCAGTGTGCTTGAGAGATATTAAGATTAATTAGAAGTACGATCATTTTTATCCAAAGTTTAGAATTTCTAAGTCTTAATTGATGGCTAGATTATGCATGTAAATTTTGATTTCTAGTAATATAGATTGTAATATTTCTGAAGTCTGTTGAAACAAATGTATCCTTTTTTTTAGTTGCGCAATAAAATGTTTATATATTTTAAATATTCAGTTTTGAACACTTACTAATTAAAAGAGAAATCCGGGTCTTGGAGATTTAAAAACTCTATTTTATAAGTTTGAAAAAAGTCTATTGTATCTTAAAATTACATTTGTACAAAGTAGTATGCATCGGAAAGTATAATCGTGGATAAAATGTTCAATAACTTGGCAATGGTTTCTGGGTTAGTAGTAATCCAAATCGTCTTTTCAAAGTGATACGTTCCCTAGAGTATTTGTCTTCCGGGGAAAATCGAGCTGGAAAAATAAAAATATAAATAGTGAGTATATTTATAATCTAATTTTAAAAAATAAGCGTAATATAATATTTATGAAAATTAAATTACCTGGGTGAGCTGAGAGTGTCGGTCGCCCATTAGGATCTACTTTCTGAAAAAAAAAAAACGAGATTCTTATATTGAGAAACATTATTAGGTATTAGTAAGCAGTTTATCAGAAAAATAATTAAAACCATTGAAATCCAATGTACATATGTTGACACTTTTAGGTTAGGTTATAAGCATTTGGAGCAATTTGATTCATATTGCAAGGATTTAATGTAAAATAACTTTCTAAGTGAAAATAGATGCCAGCTTATAATTAATTAACTTTTAGAAGACAACAGTTCATATACAAAAAGATATAAATGCAATAAAATTGCAGTAAAATCAAGAAGTAAGAATTATGTATTTATGGTGTAAAATGTATTTACGAAATAATTTAAAATAATTAATTACCTTCAGTGTGTACACACGCTCTCCTTCAGCGTTCAAATAGTACATAAGATACATTTTATGTATTTTAAATGAAGAAACAAGGCAAAATGTAAGTTTACGTCGTTCACGTGCTTTCTGTAGACCACGCTGTAGACGCTACTCAACAATGATGACGATGATAACCGAACTAAACCGAAGTCCCCGAAGTCATCCACGTGGTCACGTGACGTAGTCACGTCACGTGACCTACGCATGTTGACGGATTATTTCCTATTTGATTGTTATTTGATTTTGGCTCGATTTGAAGAATGCGATTTGTAAGACCTGAAGTAAATTTGTAAAATATTGAAATTGAATTTTGAATATCGATGGCCATTTCTTTATAACAACGAATAGAACGAAAACACCGCAAGAGTAAAGAAGTCAAAACATCATGTAAGTAAAAATCAAATAAAAATTTCCATTTAAATTTTTTACACTTTATAACTATTTATTTGTAATATTAATAATACTTAAAATTTTAGAAATATTGGTTCTAATAATACTTGTTTGAGTTTAGAAAAAGTAGTATATATTTGTACCTATCAACATTGAAATAGGTTAGCAAATATTTTATACTTATTTTTACATTTTATGTTGCAGAAAATGGAGAAAATTCAAGAAATTCTAAGTAAATTTGGAGTTGAAAATACTGAATCGCCTGTTCGCGAAAAACTCTCTTATACAAAGAATGACCTTGCTTCAGTCGTTAATTTATCCAGGTAGCCCAGATATAGTCAATCTTCGTTTTCGATTAAGAATAAAGACTGCGAATCTTCCAAGTATATATGATGAATAAATAAGGCGTTGATCCCATAATACTAGATTATACTTTTGGACAGCAGAAATTATTATTATATTAATAATAATGTCTGTTGCCTACCCTTATTATTTAGATTAACGACAATATTATCGCTTATTAGAATCTCACGGCAAAACTACTGTCTTCTCATGGGCTCCGCAATCAAAGTTGATTGGCTTGCATTTTTTTACTTGTAAATTAAATTACCGACCTGGTCTGATATCGAGCCGTATTAATTATCAAATAAACGTTGTGTAGGTCTCTAAAAAATTATAAATAATATGAACAGCTTCACTTTTCCTATCAGGGGAAGATCGTCGAGAGCTTGGATATCACTGACCGTAGGTTCACCTATACTGGACAAGAGTATGCGAAAATGTGCGTGGGTGTTCTGACAATTCCTGATGGCAATGTTAACTTTCAGCCACGCATGGACTTCAATGAACTGCAGCAGATAGCTGATAGACAGCGCTAAGCATAGTACTGTATCATTTCCGTTGACAAGTAAATCATTGTCAGTCCAATGTGAGGTGTTGTCCGTATATAACAACGGGTCATTGATGCCTCTGTATAATCAGTATAATAGTCAGTAATCAGAAAACTTTCGTCGCGTATTGCAGCAGTGTGCGCGCCGCACACTTAATTCCTCTCTCCGATGAATGGGATCTATAAACCCTTTACAATCTTAAATTAATCTGAATAAATGGGAGGTAAATATCTGATTGAATGGGGATTTAAATACGGGAATGAGTGGGATTTAATTGAAAAATTCTAGGACATGGTTTTCTGTTTTTTGCACAGCATCTGTAAATAAAACAGTGATTGTGTGACAAGTGAATAGCTGATTCGATTGATAGAAACGCTCAACTGCAATTCTCACACCATTAAAAATCAATCCTGACGGACCTTTTGTGTCGATTTTCATTCTAAATTTAAGACCGGATTCATTCTTGTTTTACATACGAATTTAGTATCGATGTGTGTGTGTAGAATTGTGGACAGAGAGTTAATCGGTCGAAAACGTTGAGAAGAAGCTGGGATGAGAGATAAACACGAGTCTGTTGTCTTACTCTATCAACGTGACACGTCTGACTTTCAGTTTTTAATGAGTTTTGCCGTGGAGATAATTATGCAATGAATATCAATGATAATAGAATTCAGTGTGTTACGACAAGTTCGGTTCTTATAATTGCGATGAACGATTGAAGCTTTTATAAATTCTATAAAGAAATATAGAGGAACAAGGTATGAAAGGTTCTGTTATAGATACGCTTGTCTATATCAGCAATTTAATTATTGCGAAAGAGAATTGATTAATCTGGAATTCCATTCAATTCTAATGATACGACAGTATCAGAAATTATTTTTAAACTTTATTTTTAAACCTCATTTTTAAACTTCTTTTTTAAACTTCATTTGTGATTCTCGTAGAATTATAGAATTAAATTAAATTTATAATTTGAGCAAATATTTGATTTTCTGGATTTTTGTTTGAAATTAGATGCAGCGTAAAGTTCGTTGGGTCGTTGAAGTTCCGGAAGATCAAGAGGAACAGAAACCGGTTGAATGGCAAATTGCAGATACCAAAGGTAAGTCGTTTTAAAGTTTTATTTAGAGTATAAATCTACGATACACATATCAAGTTATCACACGTATAAATAGTGTTAATCTGCTGATATTAAAGATTTTGAAATCAGTGGTTTTCTATTTCAAGATAAAATGAACATTAAAGACGTTGGACCCACGTGTTAAGCTCAAAATTCCATTTTTCATTTTATTCAATGAAAATTATAGAAAAATATTTTTTCGCTTTGTAGCGCTAATCTTCTTTCAAATATAAGACTGCGTACAGAGCGAAAAAATATTTAGTTTCGATACTTTTTGCATAAAACGAAGAATTCACAATCTGAAGTCATAATTCAATATATTTTCATTTTACTTAAAAAATTTTTGAAATATTTTCTCGCTCTGTATGCATAATTCTAGTTAAAAATTGATTAATACTGCAGAAGGAAAAGATTCAAATTTTAATATTCGTTAATTAAAATGGAGAAATCGAATTTTTAGATTAGAACTTGGCTCCAACATCCTTAAGCCACAAAAGAATAATAGAAATGAAATAACAAATACGTATGACTATAGAAAAAACATTCTGTCCCTGACTTTCCGTGACACAATATTGTTTACATCTTTCTGCAGTCATAGCACATCTGCGTAAAGTTTAAAAAAGACTGACATTCACCAATTCATTGAAGAGATGGTGAAAGTATGTATATTGAGTGATGGAATGAGCTAACTCATAGGATCTATTCATGTTTTATTACGTTTTATGACATTCGCAGTATTCGCAGGCTTTTATAAATAGGTGTGAGTTGAAAATCACATTTTTATTCATGTTCTGTCACCTCTGGTTCTGCTTAAGTTGCATAAGAGAAGAAAATAATGTTCATATAAAAAACATTCATGGAATATTGAATGAGGTTTTAATTAATAATAATTAATATTATATAATACATATTCTAGAATATTGTTGTCTCTGTATAGGAAAACTTCCCTCTTTATATTGTATTCATTACTATTAGAGCAATAATAGTAGGGAGTAGGAAGAATTATGGCATCATTTGTCTCGCGTAGAAAGTGCACTGAAAGCCTCTAGGTACTTCAGGAAATTGATTGTTAATCACATTTTTCACTTGAAGACAAATAATCGATCGAAATTAAATGCGTCGGCGCTTCAGAAACTTAAATTATAACAGGCGCGGTTCTTTCGCAGTTCCGCGTTCGACCTAGTAGAAATAAAAAAAGTGCATTTCATAGGCAAATTAATTCCTATATTTAATTTAATGAAATTAATTTAATAATTAATATAATTCAAATATTTTTTAAGTAAAATGAAAATATATTGAATTTTGAAGTCGGATTTTTAATTCTTCGTTTTATGCAAAAAGTATCGAAAATAAATATTTTTTCATTCTGTACGCAGTATTATATTTGAAAAAAGATTAGTGCTACAGAGCGAAAAAATATTTATCTATAATTTTCGTTCAGTAAAATGGAGAATAGGATTTTGATCTCAACTCTTGGGTCCAACGCCCGTGAAGCTTAATTTAATCCGTTTTTTATGACTATTTTCTGAAAATACTAACAAATAAAGAATGCAATGAAATAACTTATAGCTATGCACTAAAGGACTTTGAAAGGATGCATGGAAAATCAGAACATATAAATAAACTTTTGATAAGAAATTCTCTTTCATTCGCGATGCATTGCGATTGACGTTTACAATCTCACGTTACTATCTTTTGCGGATGTTAAGTGCCTTCAACTCCCATCGTATAGTAAACTTTATGAACTTTTTAAATAAAGTTTTGGAAGCATCTTTTCAGACAAAGTTTTATAAATTCTTTTTTATGAGGGCATAAAAGAATTGAAATTACCATTCGAAATGTGTATAAAATTTGCATATATATATGTATGCTTTAGTATCTTGAAGAGCAATAACAAATCTTCAAAGATAGCCATAAATATTTATTCGTGTAGCTTATTTTTACAAGCAAGTAACGACTGTGTTAATCTAATAAATGTAACTGATGTAAAACGTTACCAGTTTAAATTGATTAAATTAATATGAGTGAATATTTGATTATAAAAATAACACTGATATAAAATTAAAAGAAAATAAGGAATACATTTTTCTTTAATAAATATAAAGTGAATGTGAATCGAGAAAAAAATTGGAGGTGATTAGTAAAATCATGAGTGAAGTATAAATGAAAATGGGTTATGATATTTGTGAGTAAATTGCTAAGTTAATTATTGAAATTAACTAATAATGTGCTTCACTCTAGTCGGCAATTAGAGAAAATCAATACTAAAGATAACATCTTCTCTGGATACGTTGAAGACAGTATTATCATAATTACACTAAGAAGAATCTAATTAAATGAAAATAGCAAAACTTTTCAATGGAATTGTATTTTTATTAATAACGTTACATAGTTGAATTAAGCTTCTCTCCAAGTTATTATCATGAAATACTAGAATACGTTAAAATATCTCAATATCAAAAAGCTTTAAAAAATTTTAAAGATTTTAAGGGCGTTGGACCCAAGTGTTAAGCTCAAAATTCTATTCTCCATTTTACTCAACAAAAATCATAGATAAATATTTTTTCGCTCTGTAGTGTTAATATTTTTTCAAATATAACATTGCATACAGAGCGAAACAATTTTTAATTTTGATATTTTTTGCATAAAACGAAGAATTCAAAATCTAACTTCAAAATTGAATATTTTCATTTTACTTAAAAAATACTTGAATTAGATATTTTCTCGCTCTGTAGGCATAATTCTAGTTAAAAATTTATTAATTCCACAGAGGGAAAAAATTTCAAATTCAATATTTGTTAAGTAAAATGAAGAAATCGAATTTTTAGATTAGAACTTGGCTCCAACTCCCTTAGATGGTTTAACAGATTTTAAATAAATTAAAACAATCTAAAAAAAATATGCATATATGCCATACAATATGCACAATACTGGAATACAATTTCAGAAGTGTTTATTGAGATGACAAATAGTTAATAGTCAATTAGTTTCAAGATATAAAATACTGCCATCTTGACACAAAAGTCTGTTATCTTATCAATTAGATTCTAGTGCAACAAATCAAGATGATATCATCACTAGGTTGTTGACATAGGAATGTAAATGATTCTCGCACTTGCCCTGGTTGAGTTTATGCCACAAGAATATATTTCAATTTAAAAGGAGTCAATTCTTGTTAACCCGTTTGCGTTTATGTGGTCCCTTATTATTTCATAGAATTCCCCATTTAAAGTTCTTAGGTTTCAGAGTAAAATTTCATAAGCAAGTGAAACAATAAAAATATCAATAATAATTAGCTAATATTTCATTTATATTTAAATAAAACTCTTTCCTGGTCTATTATTATATAAAAAAACACGCCTTTCAATAGTGTGTAACTTTTTTAGAATGATTTAAATTCCGACATTGTTCCTCTTTGGGTTAACGTAACCGGTTGATTAATGCGGAATCCACCTGAATGAAATACCACCCAAAGTGAGTTTGGGACTACGCAAAGGTCCCAAGGGGTCCAGGAGAATGCTTTTACCTCTTCGAATTTCTGTGCTCCTGCTTACCTGTGCCTTGTTGGGCCTTACAAGTCTCTTCTCGAGTTGTCTCGAGTTTAAGACCCTATAGTGTGGTTCGTGGATCCCATTTCACAAACCGCAAACTATACTCTATATCGGCCTACAGGTCGACTCTTTGACATAAGTAAATAAATATTTTCTCTGAAAAAAGAATTTTTTTTTAATTAAAAAGACATTAATGTGTTGGAGCCAAATTCTAATCTAAAAATTCGATTTCTTAATTTTACTTGCCAAATATTAAAATTAGAATTTTTTCCTTCTTCAGAATTAATCGATTTTTAACTAGAATTATGCGTACAGAGCGAAAAAATATCTAATTCAAATCTTTTTTAAGTAAAATGAAAATATTGATTTTTTAAGTTAGATTTTTAATTCTTCATTTTATGGAAAAAGTATTGAAATTAAATATTTTTTCACTCTGTAGGCAGTATTATATTTGAAAAAAGATTAGGGCTACAGAGCGAAAAAATATTTATCTATAATTTTCGTTGAATAAAATGGAGAATTGAATATGAGCTTAACATTTTGGTCCAGCGCCCTTAAAATATATCATTCATTTATAATAATATGAAATCTTTTTCATTAGAGTTATATTTGTAAGTAGAATCAACATTTATTTTTTTATTGAATATATACCTATTTTTCTATTATAATAGAGAAAATTCTGGACTCCTACACGAATTATTCACATTTTTCAGTGTTACTTCGTTTTAAGTTGGAGTTTTCCCTTCATTCTGAACTTCATCAAACCTGTTTACTTTGCATGATTTGCGTGGGCTTAATGAGACCTCCATGTTTCCATCATGCCAAGCAATTGCTATTTCATAAATCAGAAATTATTTTATTTTTATGATTTATGCCTTGTTTTTTAAGATAACAAATTATTTTATAAAGAATTTATTTCAATTCAAATTAAAGAAAGCAAATTAAAACTAAAAACATCTTAATTATAGATAACAATAAAGTTAGAACTTCTTATTTACAGTTTTTCCTCTTACTAAAAATTACTTCTTCACAGTAAAAAACATTCGAATTTATAGAATTGTAGAATTTAAAATTCGAACTCCACAAAGTGAGTCAAAATTTAACTTAAAATTACGTCTGTATAGTAAACATTTAATAAGTAAAAACTTATTTTAAGTAAAAAGTAAAAATTTTGCTTTACTTTTTACTTATGTTCAATCAAAAACTAACAGTGATGGTTAAATTATTTCTAGATTTGAATCAAAACGAAAAAGAAGAAATTGTTTGCACTTTATAGAATTGCAGTTTTTGAATTTCGAACAGCACAACATGAGTCAAATTTCACCAGCAAGGGGCCCTGCACAGTTGCAGTTTGCACACTGGTTTTTAATATACAATAACGTCTTTGACATTCAAATACATTAAATCACAAGAACTTTTTGCAAATTTTCGGGCGCGAATACGAGGTCACGATGTGTGGAAGGCCCCCTTTTTAACAAGGAAGAGTGGTTTTGGAGTGGGGAGAAGAAGTGGGGCCTTCTCCTCCACGTCCACGGTTGCCAGTTCGTACCAGTTCGCTCCACGCCACACGCGCGGTAACCGGTGTTTGGATCGTTTTGATCTTCGTTTTGTAGTTGTGACGTTTCTTGTCTACATCGTTTATCGTTTTTCGTCAACTGTGCAAATTGCCTGATCTAATGATCTCCCATCCTCGTAAATATCAATCAGTTCCGTCCACTGTTCTGTTCAAAACCAAAAGTTCGTATCTCTCGCGTGCTCCAAAATAATTACCCACATCTTATCATTCTCGGTTAGTCTTCGTCTTTTGTGCTTTGAAAAACAGTGTATTCTTAACAAGAAGTGTAAATTGAGGGAATTAAAGGAAAATTGGGCTTCTTTACTTTATTTACTGGCCCATATGCGTGCGGGATTGCTAGTTTCTGTGTGCGAATCAACAAGTGTCACTGAGTGTTGTTGATTGTGTTGATGTTTCACGTAAGTCGTGATGTCTAGCTAAAGCAATTCCGAGTTGAATTTTTTAGATAGTGAACTGTGCATTACAGGAATACTTACTTCGTTTGGATACAGTTTGAATTGAATATGAAATTAAAATTAAATTTCCAATTAACAGTCTGATCTTCATAGGGAGATTTCAGAGCAAGTTGATAAAGGACAATGCTTTTTTTTGCTTTAAGTGAGTGTTTGGTGTTATATAGTGAAAAGTAATAGTGTGCATAAGGCAATTCGACGAGGCTTTCGAGGCCTGTCGTCTACCGGCTAGGAGAACCAATGTGAAATCGTTTTTTGTTCTCCTCACGTGCCCTTGGATATATATTACGTCAAAGAGTTCGCCGCTGCATGTCGAATCCTCAAGATGGAAGTCGTTTATATAGGTGTGTTTCTACTATGTTATTTCTATATTTTCTTGCAAATATTGAGTACATATAAGATCCCAATTGTCCTGGAGATGATATTCATAAGGCACGTAGATTCTCACAGGAGACGTCTATGGGGGACAAAACAAATTCTAGAAACCCGTTCCCATCCCAATCTTGTGATTTTATACGTGCAGAATATAAAAGAGACAGGCTTTTGCCATGTATTTTATGCGCTCTATGCTGGAGAATTTTTAAGTCTATTAGTCTCCTTTGCAATCAGGAATTACAAAAACAGATCCTTTGAACAATTTTGGAATCTTATAATTTTGAGGTTATCTTTGACAAACAGATAAATTGATCAAAGATATATATTTATTTAGAAAGGGAATTTTAGAGAGCACATTCTGTTATTTTGGCGTAAATATAGCACTTGGTTTAAATAAGAATTCCTATTTCGCAATATTTGTGATAGATGTAATATCAATTTCTCATAGTTGATAGCTATAGTTGAATCATAATTTGAAAATAAAATAGAGATTTGTACCAATCTCTCATTTTTGCTCGAACAGACGTAGAATAAACTTTTAATTGAAAACATCGGTTTTATGCAATACTTAAGTGATAACAATATCTGCCCTATATTTAAACTCTTCGGTAGAAACATTAGAAAAATATGAACGAACAAATTGACACTGATTGATCGATTTTTTTCAAAACTGAACTGTTGGTTCGCCCAAAGGTTCGCCATTCACAGAATTTTTATAAGTAGGGAAACTTGATATGGTTGAAACCTTATAGCCTTTCGTTGATTCTGTTATTAAATAAAACACATATACGGACACGATTATAGTATAATGTAATACATATTACATTACTTAAACATTGCATATGATTGTACCTGCTGACGCTTATTTTTATCAATGTCATATTCACCTACTTTTGGTTTAAATTGAATATTTTTTTGTGCAAATAATTTCAAGAGTTAATAGGTGCAGTCTTCAGAAGTCAATAATTTAATAACTGAATTCTATGATTCTTATATTTTTTATTTAAAATATCTGGTTCACATTTATTAAGATTAATTAATCCTAAAAAGATACTAAGTGATTTATTTTCTGATTTCGGCTCGTCTTCTTTGATGTCAGGTTTTTGGTACGCTTTTCATTCATCTCGTTCTCTAGACCCAGTCCGTCGTTTTTGTGAGCAATTTCTTGTGTATTTACGACGTTTACGTGTACAACTCCCAAGAACCCCTTTTTTACTGATCCTTTATTAGCTGGTCCGTGCCGTCTCCGAATTTAACCCTTTTATATATAATACGGGTCTCGTGTACATAAAGTGATTCCTCAAATCCTATTGAGTGTTAACTAACTTGTAATTGAACGTCGCAGAAGCGAGTCATAATTCATAATAAACGGTTCATTTTAACAGTTACAGCTATTATTTTTAGAATTTCTTATTAACTTTTAAACAAGACGAACATTAAGTTATAACTAAATCACCATCGTGATCGTCGTGTCGTCTCTTTTCACTTCCGGGTTGTTAATCATAGTAAAAGGTCGCAGCAAATTTAAATAATTTTTTTTATTATAAAGAAAACTACACACTACCATTTATATTCTCTGCTTCTGAATGCTTTTTTGTTTGTTATCCGGGCTTTTAAATTTTTGTTTATTTACTTCGGAAGTTGAAAACTTAATTCTTTTTTCAGTCGAATATTTACACGAACTGGAAAGAGAAGTGTCCTATCTTGGTATATTATGCATATTGTTAATCCAAGGTGAATGTAAGTTAGTGACTATGTCACACCTTTAAATTGCAGCGGAAATAACCGTCCCTTAAGTAAATTGCATTTCAACGAATGCGTAAATGTAAATTTTTATTTATATCGTAATTAAAGAAATGCGGAGAATTAAAAATTTTTTGTTCTTTTATGATTGAAAAGTTCTGAACGTTGAAATGAACGAATTTTTGTATTGATTGTATTTGTAACTACAAAAAGTTTTTAAATATTGATTAATTTACATTGAAAATAATAAAGAATTAACTAAACTTGTAATACTGATTGTTATTTTTAGTTGGCACAATATTTCTGGATAAAATATAATTAAAAAAAAATATTTCGTTCATTTGAACGTTCGAAACTTTATTCACATGTTCTTTTACCATGAGAAAAAGAAGTAAAAACATTTTGTCGAGACTTCATTTTTAAAACGGGAACTTACGATATTTATATACGTATTTTAGGCGGGAGAATATGTTTAATATTTTGGGTCTAAGTCACTTCAGCTTGCCTATCGATTACTTGCTTTTTTTGGACTGTTTAGGGTTTACGCACGTATAGCAAATTCAATATTCAAATTAATTATCCGTTAGAAAGGCATAAAAGACTGAATCATGTGCTCGATTTTCATTTCTTTGTCACTCTTATCCAATTACTGGCACCCCTTTCGCATTGTGCACTCATTTAGTTGTTAATTAGCTCGTTTGTAAATGTGACATGTACCACCCGTCCGGGAGTCAACTAATCTGGGTTAATATCGGTAGGAAATGGATCTAAGCCATTGATTTTATGACTTTATTTATGTTAGAATTTGAATTTCGCAGGGAGGGTAAGTAGTTTATTTTTTTTAAATTACAGAAACTTGGGTAAATTTAGACATTATTTCCGATAGTGACAAACTGAGCAGGATGTTGGCCTTTTAATATGCGTACCTAAATATGTACAAAGCGTCAAAACTTTCCAAACAGTTGTTATAAGTTATAACTCTTAGATTGTGTGCAGTTGCAAGTGAATTTCGTTTCATAGTTCTACATATTTCTGTTCTATTTCCAGTTTCATAGTTTTATTTTCTGGTCCATTAGCCACTTTATAGATTTTGATTTAGAATATCGATTCTAGAGTATAGGCACCGAATACAAATCGCAACTAATAGGTGAAGAGAATGTGGTTTCAGATTTCGAGATTGCAAGAATCTATTTTTGGTATAATAGCGCAACTTATTTTTTTATGCTAGGATTTGAGTGTGTTTTCAAGGAGCTTGTGGGATATTATATGTTACTTCATTAGAACATTCACTAATGATCACTTAGATCATTATTTTGACCCTTAGTACCCCATGAAAATGAAAGGACCAATAGTAATGGTAGCGTGTGGCACAAAATATTTAACTAAAGTGCGTGTTGACGCTCTTCGTTGGTACTTAGTAGTCATACTCTTGTCTGCTCGTTTATACATAATTGTGGGAAGTAATAAGCATCTCGTTTATAGAATGTAGAGTCCGGCTAGTGCGCAATGCGCATGTTTTATTCTTTCATCAACACTAACAGGACAGTCACTAGTTAGAGTTGAGTGAACTGTATTAAATTACACAACTTGCAAAATGTACAGATAAAAAGTATGTATTCACTATCCACTTTCGTGGCACGTAAAGTACACCTGATTATTTTATATTCAGAGACCCCTGAGACACTTTTGTTTGAAAATCCAACAAATCCAATAAAATGGTTTCCAATCATCTTTTCTCGAATTTATTCTTGTAGGCACAAATCCAATTTCGAAAATTAGAACTAGAATCAAAATTCAATCTTTTATGTAGGTTTTTTATTTATTTTCTGCTGTTTATAATCAGCATTTAAAAATAAGAAAGCAGTTTCTTAAGACTTTTGACCCAACGTAAAAGCTTTTCTCAAAAATTAATCTGAAATAGTTCTACATTACCTCAAAGAAATTTCGGGATGTTTTATCCGGGTCGATTTTTTATTTGATCGAAGATTTCTATTGAGGGGTGTATTCAACTTGTCTGGTTAAATTGATCAGCGGAAGACTTGAAAGGAGTACTTTGCAAGTATGTACTCAGTATTTGAGGATAGCACGCTACTCTCTGCCGTCTCTTCATTAAGAGCCAGACGTCCAGTCAATTGAAAGTGAAACAGTCGACTGATTTATCTCAGCTTTCGCCCTGGTATCAGTATTCATTGACCTGAAAATATTCTAAATTTCATTCCATCTTTTCGTAATACATCTTCTACTCGATTGCATCCTTTCAATCGTTATGTGCATTGCATTTGTTTGAAACTTATTTTTACGTTCTCATCTCATTTTTAAATTGTTTTCATTTTGAGAAGTCTTTCTAGAATAAATAAAGATATTCAAATTAGAAAGCTTCCAATTAGAAGAGTTCTAAAAGGCGCGAATTGATTTGCTTGGTGAAAGAAAGATGAGTAAAAGTAAATACTAATTAGTCTTTTCATTAGCTTGAGAGAGATTACAGTTAATTTAATTGAAACATAACTGTTCTCTGAAGGTAATTATTATTACAATATATTTGCGAGGTGGCTTTTGGTTGAAGGATGTGCTTACACTGAAAGTGGGCCCGAGAAGAAATCACTGAATATAAGAACTCGATGTACCATATTTGGATAAGGAGGTTTCAAAAGTTTTCTTACTTGCAACTACTTGCAACAGCAAAGACACATTCAAGCGAGCGCTGATCAACAGCTAACTACGTGATCTCCATCGTTTATGTAGCAACCGGACTAGAAGAGTCAGACCATTCACACGTTCCCTTGTTGGTTCATTCATTCATACAGTTTGACGTAGGCGTAGGTCAATCTGTTACGTTCTATGATAATTCCATAAATTCGAGCTAGACATCAGAAAATGATCTCTCTTGTCCGCCCAAGATTCTTTTTTTCAACCAGAATGTCATGTCGCTCACCTTTAAGGATAATTTAAAATATCAAAAGATTTCAAGTGATTCCAAAAGATTCAAAAGAAATGCAAAAAGTCTTGAAATCCTTTGGGGAGTCTTGATATCTTTGAAATCTCATGAAATCTATTGAACTCCCTTTAAATTCCTTATAATTCTTTGAAATACTTATAAGTATTTTTAAATTACTTGAAAATATTTAAATTTCCGAATTCTTTTGAAATTCCTTAAAATCAGTTTTGTCAGATCTGATCTTGTTTCTAGAATACAATTTCTAGATGGTCAAAGAACATTTTTTTTCAATCTAATATGTAGTATGTATATATTTATTAAGTCACAAAATTATTAAATTGGATTGAATGATATTAGTCTTTCTCATCAACTTAATGGCGCCTTAATCCTTTATGAAAACAGAGCAAATGCAATTATCTCGATAAATTGGAAAGCTCATTATTCAGTAATTCCCATGTTTTCACCCTTTCCATCTGTGTTTCTTTTCTAAATGTCACGTAATTCATTTCAAAAATTGAGATATTTTTATTTATTTTTCTGCTGGAAAATATATTTATAATGTTTATTTTTCCTGTTTTATTTTTAGACGAACGGGAAGATGTTCAAAAGAAAACATTTGCCAAGTGGATAAATTCACAACTACTTAAGGTAAGATGCAAACTCTTATTTCTAAAATTTCAAGTGACTTATTATCCTTGATTTGATATCATGTTAAAATGATTTGCTTATTTGTTGTACTATCAAAAGGAGTGCTAAGAAGCTTGTTCTCATAACTTGTAATTTCAACTGGTGCACCATGCACTATATATTAATAAATTTTTTCAGAATAATCATGAACCAATCGCAGATTTGTTTGTTGATTTGCGAGATGGAAATCGCCTTCTATCTCTTTTGGAGGTTCTCACATCCAAAGCATATGTGAGTTTTTCTGCAATTTTCTTTTCAGTTACTTTAAAATGATCTAGACATTTTTACATATGCTATATTTTCATTTTTATTTATTTCAGAAACGAGAGCGTGGTCGTATGAGAGTTCATCACTTAAATAATGTTAATAAAGCTTTGCAAATTCTAGAACAGAATAACGTAAAGCTCGTTAATATTAGCAGCAATGACATCGTTGATGGAAATCCTAAACTGACTCTCGGCTTAGTATGGAGTATTATATTGCATTGGCAGGTAAATTGAAAACTAATTAAATTTTAGAAACCTCTTCTTTTGAGTAAATAATCTAACTGCGATACAAGATTTATTTTTATTGCTTGCCTATTTCAAAAACAGACTAGTGAGCAAAGGAGAAGTTTTTGTAAGCCCTTATTTCCGAGTCAAGTCCTTAAAAATTGTTGGGTTTCTTTTAGACCAAACGAAGATGATAGAATTGAATTTTATTCTTCCACTCCAGAAAGAAAGTAGTTGGCCTATTAATAATTTTCATTGCAAAGTATTCATTTTTTCATCTAATTTAATCAATTTGATTAGGTGCATTACCATCTCAAGGATCTAATGACAGAGCTGCAGCAAACGAACCTGGAAAAAACTCTTCTTGCCTGGTGTCGTCAAAATTCACAGGTGAGCTTATTTATTTCGGATGTGCATCTCTTAATAAAACTGTTATAAAGAATTATTTTCTTATTATTTTTTACAGAATTACCCAGGCGTGGACATAAAGAATTTCACAACTTCTTGGTCAGATGGTTTAGCGTTCAATGCACTTCTTCACAGGTGGAAACCCCAGTCATTTGATTTCAACAGCATCGCTCGAAAACATCCAAATGCAAGACTAGAACATGCTTTCCGCTTTGCTCAAGATAACCTTGCAATCGAACGTCTTTTGGATCCCGAGGGTAACGAACGCATCTTTATATTATCTTTTTCATCACTTTAATAACTTCCTGCTTTTTTTATCGAACGATTTTTGATTACAGACGTGAATACATCCGTACCAGATAAAAAGTCAATAATGATGTACGTTATGTGCCTTTTTCAATCTTTACCTCACTCTGGTGATGATGTATCGGGAATCGATATTTCTTCCGCAAGCAACACTACTAGTCCCGCCACAACTCCAAGTGCAGAGGTAGATTTTATAATCAACTATCAAAAATTTACCCGGCGTTGCCCGTGATTTAAAGAGATTTTAAATTATTTTAAGACATTGCAATAGAATTTAAAAGTATTTTACTAGAACCAGATAAAAGTATTTATTAAAGTATATTGACTCCCGCTGAATAGTTTGTTACCAAAATATGAACTCTATATACATATTATATATTGATAATATATATATATATATTATTGACAAGGATTACGAAAAATCTAGCTAAAAGGCGCCCTACAATTTGGTTTCAATGGGTTCAAGTTACTTTATTTATTTTATAGAGCTCTTTATCATTCGTCAACTTCGAAACGCCAACCTCTCGACCCATGAGTCTCGCTACCAATGTTTCTGTCGAATTGGGTGGTTACCAAGTAGCCCTTGAAGAAGTTTTGACTTGGCTGCTGGAGGCTGAAGATAAACTAAATCACGCTCCTGATCCTGGTGATTCCTTGGAAATTTTGAAAGAACAGTTTCACGAACATGAGACATTTTTAATGGAATTGTCTGGTCATCGAGACGGAGTCGGTGCAGTCTTGGAAGAAGGGGCAAGACTTTTAGCAGATGGAGGTTTACAAAAGGATGAGGAACATGAAGTTAGGGTTCAGATGTCTCTATTGAATTCTCGTTGGGAAGGACTTCGAATGCGTGCAATGGAAAGACAAGCCAAAATTCACGAAGTCCTGATGGGAATGCAGCAAAATCAATTAGATTCTTTGAGACAATGGTTAACTAAAACAGAAGATAAAATTTCCCACATGGCTGGTGCAGAATTGAAGCAGTCAGCTTTGGAGGAACAGATAAAACTCCTAGATGAGTTGGAAAAAGATATCCAGGGACAACAAAATGTTGTTGACGGATTAAAGAATATGATTGTTGTCGTAGATGAGGATAATTCTGAAACTGTGTATGCTGAGATGGAAGACCAGCTTTCCGCGCTTGGAGAACGCTGGACTCATATTTGTCAATGGAAGCAAAAGAGGAGACACGATCTTGAAATTCTCTCTTTATTGTGGAAAGATGCCGTGGAAGAATATAAAAAATTAGTGTCTCGACTCAATGAAATAGAAATCACTTTGAAACAAATGGAAGCGAGTCCTGCTTCTGAACTGGGTGAAGTTTTAGAGAGAATCAAGAAGATGCATTTTCTTAAAATTGAAATGGACATTAATCAAAAGAAGTTAGCAGCTCTGCAAAAATCAATTCAGGATTTTGATGGTCATGGATCTTATAAAGAATGTATGAATATGTTGGAAAAAATTGAAAATTTGCAAGATCGGTGGGAGGCTGTTGGACAAATTATGGATGTGCAAAGTCAAAGAGTAAGTATTTTATAAAATCAATATTAAAATTATTTTTCCTTCAATTCTGTATTGCTTTATAGATATCGAATTCTGGTTTCGAGTTTGATTGGACAGCAAACACTCAAGCAAATGTGACAAGTGGAAACGACTGGATGTCGGAAACAGTAACAAGTATCGCTTATAAAGAAGAACTTGCTGAAGGGGTATGAATTTAATTTAATTAATTAAAGGTTATTTGAGGGGAATAATAAATCTTGAATGAATAAATTATGTGCAAATTTGTTTTCAGATGCACAGTGATTCGAAAAAGCGTCGAGTAGACAGTGCAGTCAGACAAGAGTTTGAGTCGGTGTTGCAAAACTTGTACAAATGGCTTGATTACGTCGACTTGGAAGTCGGTCGTTCAGAAGGAGTATTCGATGAATTGAGCGTTGAAGAAAAGAAGGCCATTTATGAAGAGAAATTTTCTGACTTACAGTCTCACCAAAGCGAGTACGATAGAGCAATTGAAATCGGAAAGAAACTTCTCGAAGAAATGAGTAAAGTGAATGAACCGATTGAAGATGAAGACCTTAAACTTAGGGACCTTCAGAATCGTTGGAATGCTGCTAAAGCTCGTCTTCAAACTATTAAAGACAAAGTAGATTTGTTGCTAGAGTTGAAACAATTTCAAACAGATTTGGCAAGTGTGCAGTTTATGTTAGACGGATATCTAAAGTGGTTTGATACTAATCAGCAAAGTACTCAAATTGAACTATTTCGGGTGAGTAATAAGTGTGAAATAATAATAATACCTTATAATAATAATAATAATAATAATAATAAATTAACATTTATTCATTGAACCTTCCAGGTAAAAGTAAAATCAATGAAATCCTATGAAGATCGTATTCAGAAGTTGACTTTAAAGGCTAAGGAATTAAGAATGAAGAACATTTCGGCAGAAGAAAGTCACAATGTGCATTTGAGTATTGAAACATTCATTAATGATTGGGATGAGCTGTGGAAAAAGTAAGTATTTTTTAAATTGAAATGAACAAATATTTATAAATTATGTACGTAAGAATTAGGTGCAATTTTCTATTTAATTTTCTGTTTAGGCTTTCTAATCGTTTGAGCGAATTAAATGATGTCGCTGATAAGACACCGCCTAAGAAATACAATGAAACGATTGCCGGTTTGTTGTCTTTTATAAATAATGTGGAAGGAGTATTGCTATCTGAGCATGCGGTCATGTCAGATGACCGAACAATGCAAGAGCAAAAGAAGAAGTTGGAAGAGCTTCAAGTCTCATTGAAGTCACACCAGAGTGGTTTTGATTACGTCAACAGTGTTGGTCAGGAGTTGATTTTAAAACAGGATTCTCAGTGCCAAAAAGTGAAAGAAGAGTTGCAGGATCTGAATACTAAATGGAGCGATATTCCGATTATTTTAGAAGAGAGACAACAAAAACTTGCAAAAGACATCGAATCGTTAAAATTGTTCAACGAAGAATTAAAGAGTTTAGACAATTGGTTGGATGATAAGGCTAAACGTTTGAAGGAAATATGCGAAGATGCGTTTGTTAATGACGTTGCGACCACAGAACTGAAGTTGAATGAAGGCCGAGCCTTCTCTGAAGAAGTCAATCAAAGTAAACCAAGAATAGAGAATCTCCAAACCACGACTAATAGATTGCTAGAGAATTCCGAGCCTAATTTTGCAAATATTCTAAACAATCAGCTGCAAGATATTTCATATAAATGGAACGATATTGTGGATGGCGCGAAGAATCAGATAGACAAGTACGAAAATGCATTAAAAAAGAACGATGAGGTAAGAAATATCTATTTTAACTTTTTATAATTTTTTACTTTCAGGGAGCAATTCAAAGTCTAAATTAAATTTAATCATATTTTTTACAGATTATAAATGGTATTGAAGATTTTACAAAGTGGTTATCGACTCTTGAAAAAGAGATACCGAACGAGGGCAAAATAACTTCTTCCGTTGAGCTCTTCCAAGCTCGAGGTCGATATCAATTGTTGAAAGACAAAATTGACAAACGAGTTGAGGAGTTTCGAAATCTCAATGAGCTGGGCAACGATAAACTTTTAAGCTCCGAAGGTTCCTCAGTTCACGAATTGGGAAGGCGATTCACGTATTTGAATGCGAGATGGACAGATGTTACAGATCGCATTTACGAACGTTATAGGCAGTTACAGAATGCTAGTCATGAATATGGGGAGTTCCGGGCATTGGTCGCACAAGAAAGTGATTGGTTGGATAAATTGGAGAAAAGATTGAAAAAATCTACCAAGAGTGCTGACGCTGAAGAAATATCAGAGGAACTTGATGTGAGTTAAATAGATCTTTTAAAAACTATTGATTGAAAAATTTAAGGATATCTGATGAGAAGAAAACGATTAATATTCTAGGATTTGGAGAACTACGTTCGAAATCATCCAGATTCACGATTTGAGAAATTGCAAGAAATCGGAAAGCAACTCATCGATAGTGATATTATGACCCGAACTATTCAAAATGATGTTGAGTCCTTGACGAATCGGTGGGAAAGCTTGAGTAAACAGGTCAGTTTATCGTTTATTTGATTTCTATCTCAGCGGCATGTTTTTTTTTTATTTATCATCTCGCGAGGTGCGATCGATCAAAAATAAGTTGTTGGTAATTTACTTTGTTTTTCAATTCGAGTTGAGAGAATACCATAACTCTTATCGATCTTTTCATGATGCTTTAGAGGGCTAGATGAAAAATGCTTATGCTTGTAAGAACAGAACATAGGTGCCATAAATAACAGCATGATGCATAAAGAAGGTCATAAGCATTTCTCATTTTCAATTATTTTGTTAAATAACTACAAATCCTTTTTAGGAGAATGTAAAAAGTTTATTATTTTTTTGTTGCTTTTTAAGTATAAATTATATATCAAATATTTACCAAATGATGTATGTACTAGAACTGACTAGAAATTAAGGAATAAATAACCTCTGCCTTAAAAATAGAAGGAGCTTTCAACTCAATTTTTAATATGTAAATTTAAAAAGTATAAAATTGTTTATTTTTCAATGCACCGAACCTTAAGATCTTAGAGTTTAGAGTCATTGTGATCAGCTTTTGAAAGCAAGAATCGAAGCAAAGTTGTATTGTTAAGTAGGCTGGGGAACGCACAAAGCAGTTGGAAGGATCAGTGAAGCAAGCGCAACAATCAGAAGGGCGTATTCTAGCTCTTCAGCACTCCTTAACGCAAGTAGACTCCGTACTAACTGCACGTCTTGACTGTGACCTCACTGCTGATGACTTGCCTCATGACTATCAGGTCTGTCATACTTATATTAAATTTCTTCACTTAAACTCCATTAACAATTTTGAGATTCATTATTTCATACGATTGCGATTCATACTTCACGTAAGCTAATCTTTGCCAAGTACTATCTCGTTTTCTAAAATCATTTTTGTGCTATGTCTTACCTTGTCTCTAGAAATTAATGGATGAGATGGAAAGTCAGGAATCAACCCTTCAAGAAATGGCAAATCAAGTTGAAACTTACAAAGCAGCCGGAAAACATGAAGCTGCTTCGAGACTTCAAGAACAAATGATTCTGATTGAACAGAAATTTTCGGAGGTTCAACGAAAATTCCAGCGTTTTCGAAGTCCGATTAATTTAGAACCTAGACTTTCGAGAGCATTGCGAGAACTGAGAGGCATAGAGGAAGCTACTTGTTTATTAGAATTGTCTTCTGAAGATCCAGAAGCTATTGAAGGACAACTAAAGCACTGCTTGGTAAGAATCTTTACTGATAAATTCAATTGTGAATCAAGTAAATTGTTTTATTTGTATGCTTTTATTACAATAAAATCTCTTTTCAGCGCTTCTATCAAACTTTGAGTGAAATCAAGGGTGAAATTGAAACTATCATCATATCAGGTAGGAGATTGGCTGAAGAAAAAACTGTACCTGACCCAGAAGAATTGTCAAATCGTATCGATACACTCAAGGAATTGTATAACAAGGTAATTTTTTGTTTGTTATAGAGTTTACAGTACATTAAGAAGTCTTCTTTAAGACTTGGCATAACTCTAAGTTTTGTTTGTTTATAGTTGGGATTGCACATAACCGAATCCAAATCTACCTTAGAATCAGCACTTGAATTATCTCGTGAAATGTATACACATATGTCCTACATTAATATGTCGATTGAGAGTATTAACAAAGAGCTAGATACTCAGAAAAACATGCCAGACTTACCTGTCAATGCAATTTACGTTACGGTAAGATATACAAATCGTAGAATCGACACTCTATTTTTTAAACTTTACATTTTATTCTCATTTCTGTTGTACAGGAAACTTTAGCGGAAGTTGTTCCACGACTTCATGTCGTGAGAGACAAGCTATTTAGAACGCAAGATGAATTTTCGAAACTTTGCGATCCTTCGTACTTAGAACAGTTAAGAGAAAAATTGACTGATATTGTCAAACGACTATCAAGCACAGAAAAGAGGTTACGGCTATGTAGTGGATCAGAGGTAATTTATTTTTAATTAATTATGAACTTTTTTACATGGTTCTACTTTTTCTTCTTTAGTTTTATAGATGTTTATCTAATTTTTAACACATAAATTCTTTATTTTCAGGAGCCAAATGTTGATGAAATTAATGCTTGGCTATCCCAAATAGATGAGAAATTAAAGCGGCTTGATACAACACCTTTAGAGCAACTAAACCAGAGTCATTTTGAACTGTGCAAGGTATTTTGTAATTCAAATTCTTATGTATAAATATATAATGTTAGTGTGAAGTGATTTCTAATATTATTTCTTATATTTTTACAGGCTATACAGAATGAAATGATTGAGACCAAATCCAAAGTAACTCAACTACAGCGTTACTCCTTTTATCCTAAAGTCGCAGAAGTTTGCGAGAAATGGGAGGAAATCTCGAGAAGAATTCAAGTAAGTTTACATATTGCATGATTTATTAAGAAGTTTGAATTTTGTGCAAAAATTGAGTTTCTTATAAGATTTTGACTTTATTCGCTTGTTGATTAATATTTGCTTTTAATTCGCTTTTAAATCTTAATACTTGTATTTGTAATGCTTATGCTTTATGTGCAAGGCAAGCGAGCCTGTTTGCCTTGCAAGGTGTGAAAGAGCTTTTAGTCAACTGGCAGCTGACATTATACTACTTCATTATCGGTATTTATTTATCTCGCGCTGTAACTTAAAATATTACTTTTCTCAACAATCTTTCTTTCCTCTCAGTGCTACCAAGAAATTATTAACTTGGCTTTTTATAAAAATTAAAACCTTATTCTGAATTCTAGTGAGTATTTTACAGAGTTTGAGTAATTCTACATGAGTTGCTGCACCATTCTATCAGATTTCGAATAAGGCTTCACGACCCAGGTATAAATTTATAGATCATGGCCCCGATCGCTGTTGGAATACTGCGCCTGACAGGGCCTGGACATGGCGAAGCTAGTAAGTTGGGCTGCCAGGTCTGGATTCGGTCAGGCGTAGTGTTTCATCCTAATCGGGCACCAGCCGACCGGGACCATGGCGAAATTTTTACACGGGTAATATCAGTATTTGTTGTGTAAAACGCCAACGCTGTTAAGTAATTGGAACATGCTTTTACCTTTTCGACAAATCATTACTCTAAACAAACTGACATCGAAAGTACAATAATTATATTTTTGCAAATGTGGTAACACTGGTAACATTGATTGAAAAATTATCTCTGTATTTCACAAGTTCACTACTATAAATGTATTTAAAATAACAATTGGCATAACCACATTCTAGATTAGAGAATCAGGGTGTTGTTCAGTTCGCGTAAACCGGGAATTTTACTAACGATCTTTATGAAACAATTGGGAATTTAGGAGAATATGTACGTGCTTACAATTAATAAAATTGCTTGCAAATAAGTAATCATAAATAAAAGCAGAAACATAAAACGCGATTGACGTTAATACGTTTGGACGGTAGTATGAAAGCAATTATTGTTATCCAAGAGGTGTCTTCTGCTTGTGAGTTAAACGATTTATACACGATTGCACACGTATGTAAATATTATATCAGCACGAGATTGTCGCAAGGTTTGGTGGCTGGATTGAATATTTGTAGCACCAACACAAACTAAGGTAATGTCTCTCCCCTTCGACCACCATAGTTATAAAACTCTTTACGGAAGATCACAAATACAGTAAATATAATTGAAGAAAATATATAATACAAATAAAAAATTTGTATTGGTGTCGGATAGACGAATGTAATTCGGTTTCGTTGGCACTGTGAAATGCATAGTTAATTTTTTTCCTGGCCTGGTTTTCTTTTGTCATCTCATTAACCTGCTACTTCATCTAACAGTTTATTGTCAAATTGCAAAAGCTTTATGAAACTGCAGTTATGAATCATGTTTTCGCAGGAATGGGTCCACAAGATTACTGATAATTTATTAATTAAAAGTAAGATGAGCGAGTCCGAGGGGAGAGACATTTGCGGATTAAGCAAATCTAGACAAGAAGAGTTACCGTCTCAAAATGAAAGTAAACTGATAGACGAAAACGAGCAAATGTATGGTATAGGATATCTCAATCCTGTTTTCGATTACAATCAGCAAAAACAAAATCCAACTCCCAAAAGCTCACCCATCGAAGTTCCTCATCGAAGTAGAAAATCATCAGCTAAAGCAGATAAATTGAAGGGAACAGTCATTGATGTAAGCAGAACAGTTAGAAGACGACTAGACATGAGTTCAGTGCCTGATGTTGTGCAAACTTCACAGCTGCAAGTGAGTCAGTCTGACGAATCTTCTTCTGAATCTTCCGAGTCTGATGCAAATGTTATGGATGAGGAATTTTTCCTAACAAAGAATAGTAAACTATTTTCTCAAGTTTCGACAAATACTCTTAAAGCTGCAGAAGGGAAAAGTCCGAGTGAGTCAACTGCCCAGCCAAATTCTTTTCGTGTGGTTGAAATAAAGGAAATGGAAATAGTAAAGTCGATCGCATCAGCCAAAGACCGAGTGGTACTGCCTCGAGCAAATGTCAGTGTTGAACAGGTACCACAGGTTGTTGAGAGAGTTGAAATTGTGGAAGATACAGAAACAGAACCTGAATCAGCGGACACTGATGCTGATGAGAAAGAAAATCGAATGAAAATTCCTGCTTCTCAATACTGTCCTGCGGGAATTCGTGCTAAGAGAGAAATTATTCCAGTATTAAGGAAACCTTCTACTTCCACAACTAAAGGTTTGCAAATTTCTGATAAAGCTGATCAAAAGCAAGAAAAAGTTTCGAAAAATGTTGCTGAGTATCTTTTACTGGATGCGAGTAAAGGTAATGGAACGAAGAAGAAAGTGAGTGGAAATTCAAATGAGACGAAGGAAGTTAAATTTAAAAGAGTTGAAAACGCAGGGAGAACACCTTTTCCAAAGCGAATAGGAAGCTTATCTTCAGATGATGTAATGGAAGACTGCGAGAGTTTTTATGGAAGTGATAAAGAAACGGACGAGGCTCTGATATTTTCCGATGATACGGAAGTTGACGTTGGTAGCTCCAGTTCAGAAGGAGAAAGTGCAAACTTAGACGAGCACGTTGAACACCTCTTGGATAAGGTAATGCGGAAAGCTTTCACGGAAAGCTTTCACAACTACAGTAGTGCAAGACTAAAAGTGCATTCATACGCTAGCGTAAATTACTTCCGCTTTATGAATTATCGTTTGCTGAGAGATGTTGTAGGGGGAACTTGATGTTTTTATCTTTTTTTTTTAAAGGCTAAGCTTGACCAGTTTCGTGATCCTTTACTGAGTAAAGGAGACTCGAAAATGCTCGGTGAAAGACGACTTCCAAGATCTTCTAGTGGTTTGACGAGGGCGAATTTAGAGAGAGACATTCTTGATTTCGAGCAGTTTGCTCAACAAATGCTACGCAGGATGGATGTCATGCTGATGACAATTGGTGGAGTCAATAACGAGAAGGATCCCTCCAAACGTCTTGAAGTTTGTTGAACTTTTTTAAAAATGTTTTATTAACACTAAGTTTATTTTTTAAATAGATAAATAAATTAAAATTCTATTTTGAGCGTTGGAATTATTAAAGTTTATTGATCTTTTCTTTTAGCTGATCAAGAGTGAACTCAGTTGTCTTGCACCGGATGCAGCAAGTCTAATTAGTAGAGGCGATGGATTAGTTATGACTGTTCACGTCTCTGATCGAGGAAGAGCTGAAAAGATAAAGAACGAACATCAAGATAAGTTGAGAAGTAAATGGCATCAAGTTATGGCGGAAACTGAATCAAGAAGAGTGCAAGCTCAGAAAGCAGAAGAGTCATTGCGGCAGTATAATAAATTAGTCACAGAACTTGAAGACTGGTTTAGAGATGCGCCATTGAAGTTGGAACAGGCTAATAACTACGAAGGTCAATTGGAATCCTTTACTGAAGAATTTGATGCTAAACAGAAACAAATTCAAAAATTGAATGATTTGGGCAATGATTTGAAACGATTGAATGTAGGACATTCTGAGAATATGCGTTATAGAATCAATAGCAGATGGCAAGAGATCAGTACTCAATTTAAAAGATTCAGTGGTAGTAAAGACAAGGATAAGCATGTTAATGATAAAAAAGTTGAAATGGTAAGTTGGGTTTTTTATTTGTGATTATCCGAAAATTAAAATTTACAATCATGTTTAATAATTTTTATCGAATTTGCAGGATGTGGGTAGAATCTCCATTCAAGACTATCTAACAAGATGCAACAAACTTAGGGAAGCAATATCGACAATATTAAGATCTCTGAATGCAATGCCTCTGAGTGGAAAAGACTACGAATTATTTGCAAATCAAGAAGAGTGCCTGAAAAAGATCGCCAATGCATTGAATATATTGAAACCAAGCATTGAAGAAATGATTTATCTTTCTGAGAGTATCGAAACAAACGCAAAGAAGGAACAAGAAGATCAGATTAAGCGTATGTCCGAAAAACTAAAAGATGAATGGCAAGATGTGAACCGAAATTATCTTGAAAGGAACAACCGTTGGTCTAAGTGTGTCGAGAAATGGAAGGAGCTACAAAATATTTCCTCTAAATTTTCCGAGTGCCTCGCGAAAACGGAAGAGATGGTGAAAAAGTTGAAATCTGAGCCACGCTCTCCAGGAAGTAAAGCTGCAGCTTCAGACTTGGAGAAGGAAGTAATGAAAATGCAGAAAACCATGAATAATATTTCTACTTCGACTTCAGACATTGTCAGCAGATCCACGAGGGAAGATATAAAAGACCTACAAAATATGGTGGAGGATTTAAAAAATCGATGGCAGCGATTGGTTAATGAATTGAAAGCTTATAAAGAAGGGTAATTTGATAAAAAAAACACACAAATCCATATTAAATATTGTTCATGAAATTAGAGTAAAGTCTGCGTATAGAGTATGCATTGCTCTTTAATAATTTTGTTTAATATTTAGAACCAGTAAAGTTGTTCCCTGTTAAATATTTTCGCGGTAATCTGATTTATGTATCGCAGAATATGTTCTGCGTATTATAGAGACAATATTATCAGGAAGGCGGGATTCTCTCCATAGTGCTATTTCAGTCGTAGTTTGACTCTCGTGCCGCGGGGAACACATTCTAAATAATTTCATCTTAAAAAGGCCAAATGTTTATAAATAGATAATCAATAATTAACTGAAATAGAGCGGACAGTTTTCCGTAAAAGCAAATTCGGTCGAGGTAACATATTAATTACTGTGTTATAAAAGGAAAATACAAAGAGGATGTGTATTTTAAGCAGACTTTAAAACCTCTTTTAACATTGTGTACGAATGAAAGTACATAAATTTTTAACTGACCTAATTCTTTTTGTTTAAGGGACATCGCTATGGAAGGTAAACTTAATACCAATGAGAAGGTATTTGAAGCAGCACGTAATATCATCGAACAAGTAAATACCTTACTTTTATCGACTGCTAATCCGTCAGATGATACATCATTGTCAATAAGATTGTCAATGATCAAGGTAAGAGAACTAGAATAGCAATTTATGAATTATGTTTTGTTCTAATTATAACGCTGAGTTTCCTGACTCTCTGCAAAGTAAAATGTGCCAAGACGCAAATAGCTTTGAACTTGTATTTTCGTTTGAATCGGCTTACGCTGTCGAGAAACAATGCAGAGTATGACACAGAATTCTGTTTCATAATTTCAATTCTTGATTTTTTGTTAATAAGCCCATATTGAAACTTATCGTTCTGCAATTTTGTATTAATTAAAGTAATTTTTTTCGAATAGGCTAGAGAAGACGAAATAATTAATCGCAGAAAGGAATTACAAGCTATCAAAAGTCAACGGAATATTACCAAACAGGAGGAGGAGTGTAACAAATTGATTGCCGATGTGGAAAAGGTCCTTTTATTTTTAGTATCACTGGCATGTCCGTTTAATAATCAATTTGTGGATGAAAAATGATTATAGTAATATTGAAAACGGTATAACCGTAGTTTAATTGATATTTTTTTAATTATTGCAGACTCAATCATGCCTGTCTACTCATCGCGAGTACGTTGAGAATAAATTGACTTCTCTAAAGAAATATCTCTTAACTTTGGACACTGTTATGGCGTGGGTAATGGAAACCCGAACAAGGCTTAATATCTCCCATGAATTACCAAAACAAGAAAGCATTAAAGTGATTGATAACATTATGGTAATTATTTCACTTAAAAAGGTTTAATATTGATCATTAGTTGATCAATTTGAATTAAATAATTTATTTTTTTAGGCAAGTGTTGTAGATCGCGAGATGGAAGTGAAAGATGTGCTGGAAAATTACACGAACTTAGAGAAAGAGTGTGAATCTGCTAAGCAATCAGTATCGGTGGAATTACAAGTTAGTGCCTTTTAATTTGATTTCTATACATTTCCACAATACATACGTGAAACCAACAAATGAGACATAATTATTAACAATCTTAATCTAATGTCTTTTTAGGAGAAACTAAAGAAATTGCGAATTGACTGGCATTTTGTCAAAAATCGAGGAGAAGTGTCGGAGATTGAAGCCGCACCAGTTGCAGTAACTCTACCTGTTGAAACTGAAATACCAAAAGGTAAGAATTAATCTTACTAATTAATTTGCAAATTAACTTGCAAAAGCAATATACCACGGAATGAGAAGCTTCATTTTAGCTTTTGCGTGACTCGACTTACAGACAAATATAATACCCATCGTGTATTCTAAATATGCAGAGTAGAAACGTGCTATACATTTCGTATATAATATTATGAGCTCCATGTTTGTGTTATCAAAAAAAGTGAGAAATTGAGAGCAAAAGTCGAGCTATTTCTCTAAATTGAAAACCATCTACGAGAGGTTTTAATTTAGACTTTTTGTTTCCAAGTACTGCTTACAGGGAAAGATATTTACTTGTTGGTGGGCTATAAAACATTGACGTTTTATTTAGAGGGAATTTATCGGAATTTGTTTAGACTTGATGTCGACGTGTCTAGGGATTGTGCTGGGTGTAAAATTGTGTTTACGATCGTCCAGTTGTTGATGCAGAATTTTTCGAAATTCAATCTGCTTGGACATTTTTTTCGTTCTGGAGTTGAATTCTAGTCGAATGGACCAGATTTTAGTTCAGTCATAAATTGTTTGTTTGCACTCATCTCGTGACGTCTAATACACATGGAAAATTTCAGTTCCGATGCAATAGTTAGAGAAATGGGACACTTTTATTTCCATTAGAAAAATTTTGTCATTTGACCCCTTTCGCAAATCCGCGGAAAGAGTAAAATAGAATTGAATTCACGAAATTTCGTCTTTAAGCGTTTGAATAAGGTTTTCGGGCGAAACTAGCGAGTTATTAATTATTCAGACATCGCAGAGCGGAAACATTATGGCACGAATGAAGATAATACCGATATTGGCTCTCGGTGCCTGAATAGAGAATAAGGGGATGTACAATAAGGTTTCTCGTTAACTTTAGAACAAGCTGTTATCATGAATAATTCGCGAAAGAAATTCAGTTACAAAAACATAAGAATTATATAAGAATATAATTCTATTAAGAGATTTCTCCATTTTTAATCTGGGATTCTTTTTTAAATTTCATTCAAAAACATTTATTTTAGAGATTGCTTATATTAAAGCAGTGAACCCTCCTCGGATTGAATATCTGTTTTAGTTTAAAATGCAATTTCGTGTAAGCAATTAGTTCTCAGCTTAGTTAGCAGCAATGTAGGCTTTAATCAACACAACACTAGAATAATTAACAGGAGAGACTAACTAGCAGATAAATTAGAAGTCGGTTGAATACAGTTTTGGCAACGCAGGTGCGTTTTGCCGAGAGGGTTTAGTATTAGAATTCGTGTTCCCTTTGTGGTTACTGTATGTTCTAAACTTTCACTCCTCATCCTATCATATTTAGGAAACTTTGATCAGAGAAACTAAAATCATCTTCCGCCTGGTAGTGCTTAAGCTGGCTTAAGCAACCCTACGTACGTACGTTTATCGAGTAGAAATATCGTAACACACGATTACGTATTCATTTCTTTAATTTAGTATTCCAAGAAGCTTTGTAAATCAGATATATGTAGTATTTTACTTTTCACAGTATTGTTCATTAATAGAGTGCATTAAGGCCATGTATCAGTTATCCTATCTCTACCTTACCGGCATTTTTCCCGTGTAGTGTAATTTCTACATTTCCTTTAATTTAAGAAATTTTCAACTGGATATCTTAATTCATATAGAAAAGGCATTGCAGGTGAGGTAGGGATCTGATAACTGATACATGGCCTTAAAGGGCTTAAGGGATTCACTGAATAATCAGGATAAAAGTGTCCCCAAGGAAATTCCTTGCGAAGGAGAAAAAACTTTTTCTATGAAAAAAGATTTATTTTCATGTCAAATTTTAATCATCTGATCTTCTTATTTTGAGATTAATTGCTAAAAACGTAATTTTCTTTTTTAAGTTTTATTGAAGGTCATAATTTATTAAAGCTTCAATTTAAAATTAATATTTAATATTCTTTTTGATGTGAGAAACAATGTCAGTAAATGTAAATTTCAGGAATGACGTGTGCTGAAATTATTTTAAACTATATTTTAATGAGAATTTTTAAAGAGATTAAAGCCATTGTAATTTATGTCGCTTTCTCTTTTACGATATGGTCAATAATATTTTAATATGTTCAGTTATTTGTTTGCTTTTTATAGACTTATTAATATTTTAACTTCTGCAGATAAAATTACATTTTTAATAGTAATTTTATGAGAGATAAACTAAATTAAAAAGTTTGATTAAATATTGGATTAAAAAATATACCGGATAGATATTACCAACAAATAAAAATTACGTTTTTGTTATTATATTTTAGAAATAAGAATAGTGGGAATTTAAATTTCAAGAATTGTGAACAAAAGGCTTTATATTTCAATTATTTAAAATTTTGGAAAGTTTGCTTTTCATAAGTTATAAAGGAACTTTCAGCAGAAAATAAAATGAACTGTATTCTGTGACGCAGGTGGAAAAGGTGTATTAGTGAGAAGTCGAAGCGAAAAAATCTGAGTGGGAAGTATTTTTTACAGCTCCCAAAGGGTTCGAGTAGATCAGTCGTCAGTTTGGCATGTCCACCCCATATCTCTCGTATAAGCCATCCGCATCCCCTACAAATTCGTCCTTCGGTGAAATTTCACCGCCGTTCGATCACTCGTCAAATGGCTAGTATTTCATTTCGATATCGTACGGTTTCAATGCTGAAAGGGGAATGTAAACAGGAGTTCGTGTCACAAACAATGCGGAAAAAATCACCAAGTTTTACAGTATTTTATTTCATTTTCTTCATTTACTTTGTTTTAAAAAACTCACGTTTTTTAATCAAAAGTAGAGTTCCATAGAAAATTTTTTCTATAGATCTTTCTTTTAATTTATATGAATTTGAGCTTTTCTCCGCAAAATAAAGAATTGGGCTTATCTGAAATACATAATGAGATTTTTCACGGAGATTATGTTATATTGAATAACGAACACATATTCAAAGAAAGTTTCTTGTGTGAAAACAAAGTTCTGTGTTTCATAAACTTACAAGGCAGTTATGCGACGAGGCAAATGGATTATGGAATGGGATTTCGTCGCTTCTCTGTATAAACTGTAAAGCGATCTTGGTAGAGCAATTTTGTATTAAGTTTATCTTGAAACGATGGAGTTTATTTTTCGAAAGGCATTCTCTAGAATAATTATTTTTAAAATTAAATTGATCAAGTTTTAAGTGAAGGGGAAGTATACTTTAATTTTTAGTTCATAAAAATAAAAAAAGAAGCCTATTGAAGATTAATTATGACCAGTTATCACGCTGAGTACTTTCAAGTTGATCGAATCAATTTTCGAGAAATTGAATTAAATTTTTTCTGACAGGCGTAACCTGGCGATGCGTATTTTAGTCTCGGTGGGGTGAGATAAATGCTGTGGGTGGTGAATGGCAGTGAATGTTCTGTCGAAGAACATGTGTGAGTTATGTGGCGAAGGTGTGGAATGGGGAGTTTTTACGGGCAGCGGCTGGTGATGACATCCGTTGCAGGCAGCTGATCCCCATTATTTCGTACCATCGCTTCTCTATTAAAATCTTATCCTAGGATCACGTGAATTCTTTTTGTTTATTATGAATAAAAGAATTGGGTCACTCGTTCTATTTTTCTCCGTTGTCTTTGCTGGATAATTTTTTAATTTTATGTGATAAAGAAAAAGGTCAAATTCACAATCTTCAACCAAGGTTTCTTTCAATTGTATAAATTGCTTTGAATTTATATTAATTGGACGAAAATTTCGATTACAAGAGGCTTTTATTAGGAAATTAAGGATCCAAGAGCTTTGTTTCACCATTGTTATTGGGGGAAAAGAGAAATTCTATAGAAATCCCTTTCGTTAGACTGGAAGGTACAATGTGATGTATTTTTTATCCATATAGGAGTTGCTGCTTATGTGTGCATAGATATTGAGTCTACTTCCACTACTTCAACAACCTAGTGGTATTTCATAAACCTCTCCACGCACTTTCATCCACAAGCTCGTCATCCTCCTAATCCCTTTCAGAATTCTTCCTCCACCCTTAAAAACCCCTGTGTACCAAAAGCCACTGGTCCACATCACTTTATAGGCCACCCACACAAACCATTTTCACATTTGTACACACCCCTGAGGCAATATACCCTTTGAAATCTGCAAGTCATGAACATAGTTTCCTGAAATTCGTAAATTTCGACAAACATGGAACCAATTTGGATAAAAAAAAGCTCCGTAGTTACTTTTATGTTAAATAGAAAGTCATGCACACACATTTGCCAATAATTTATGATATGATCATTTAGAAGGGTCTTATTTTAAAATATGTTAATCTTCAATAATTTGATTTTAGTCTCAAAAACAATCTTGTCTTTTGTAATTCTTTTGCAACTCTGATCTCAATCTTAAAGTTCAGGCAGCAAAT
The DNA here is from genome assembly GCA_900474325.1 of Synergus umbraculus. Lineage (NCBI taxonomy): Eukaryota > Metazoa > Arthropoda > Insecta > Hymenoptera > Cynipidae > Synergus > Synergus umbraculus. The sequence goes on from UCOK01019505.1 coordinate 131,123, forward strand.
ACAGATAGGCCACATCAATAGGCTAAAATCCCACCAATAGGCGTAGAGAAAATGTGGCTAGAGTTTGTTAGCAGAAGTATTTTTATGTAAAAAGAAAAACGTTTACCGTTTTCCCTTTTTTCAATTACTTAATATAAAGAAATGGGTCTCTATGCTTTTTCAAAGAGACAAGCAGACTTATTTGATTAAAGGAACTTGTCTTTTGATGCGCTAGCGAAATGAAATTTCTTCGTAAAGAAAATTATGCCTGCAGGATTCAGTCGGCAACTATATTTAGTCTGAGGTGAATGCTTTGAATACTTGCTGGATACTCGGTTTCAAAAGGCTCATTCCTCATCCTATTCACGCAGTTCTAAGTTGTCTCTTAATTTCTTGCAACAAGAAAACACCTTAAGACATTCAAATCCTGGATCATTTTATCTTTGCTAAACTGTAGAGGATTAATTTATTAGACAAATCTTGTTAAAACCCCCTTTTGAGATTCATAAACCTTAATGAACAAAGAAGTAAAGAGGCTGTGTTTGCAAATAATGAATTGTTCGAGATATTTTCTAAAGAATATTGAATACGGTTTAATCACGCTTAGGTTCAAAGTTTCAACTTGACATACGCAATTAATTGCGAGAAGAGAACAGTCTTTCACCAGATTCGTGGATTTAATTGTTTGCAACAGCCAACACAATTATTGTGCTTTCCCACTTCAGAGAATTCTCTCAAAATCTTTGTTACGCTAAAGATAAATGCGTCAAATGAACTTTCTTCATTGTAATTGGATAACATCCCGGTTTTCTCTCCATAGTCAGAATTATTACTGGAAAGTTTGACATTTTGGTCCGTTCTTTCAAAGTTTTTTTTTACTCTGTCGATGGTTTAATCCTGGAGGAAAAATAATCAGAAAGTACTTCCACGAAGTTAAGAATTGCGTAAATTAAATCCAGCTGCATAATTTATTTCCTAGAAAACTGGAGTTTAAATGACGTTTTCCTTTTACTTCAATAATTTATTAAATAATTCTGCAATGTCAGCGTTTTAATTAATTAAAATTGCTAATTATTTTTTACTTCAATTTGAAGCATCACTTTTCTAGAAAAAGCTCTCTCACTTGTCATCTTGGATGCAATGAACGACTATTATTTTGCTAACTATATTGCAAAAAATAAGGGAAATTGTTTTTTAATCTCGACTTAAAACTTTCCAATAATTTAGTTGAATCATTTTTCAAGAGGTCTCAGATTTCAGAAGCATTTTAGTTTAAAATATTACACATTTACGAAAGCTCACAGCTGCCTTGATTTATGTACTGCATTATTTCCGTTTTCTCTTGAGAGCTTTCTCTTTGTGTTATATTATTTCCTGATGGGAACTGTTGCTTCCAGCTCACACTGTTCTGATTCTGAAATGTGATCTGTACAATCAGCACTGTGCAGTGGCTGTTAATAATTAGGTTTCACAAATTAAATTTCAATTTCAATTAAGGATATTAATATTATAATTGAGGAGTTATTCACCCTAAAATCGATTCTACATAATTCTACTCATTCTGATTCTGATTCTATTGATTCTCTACTACTAAAGGAAATAGTAAATACCTACTAAAGAAACTAGACTTTTCCTGGTTACGAATCTAAACGAAGAACTGAGAATTCTTTATAATCCTTCGCAATCCTTATAAGGATTGCGAAGGATTATAAAGAATAACCGGAAAAGCTAGATATTCTTTTAAGCTAAATTCGGTATTAAAACAGTCCACTTCAGAAAAGAATCCCACTTCAGTTTGATCCGCGATTCTGAAGATAAAAGAAATGCGATTTACATTAAAATAAACTAGTCTTGAATGTGAGATTGTATATGTTTTATATAATATATAATATGACAAATAAGCATAGATATCTATACTAAAAGTTTAACGATACTGATGTTCGATAATTCATTGTGAATAATTCAATCATTAAGTAAAACTGCTAAATAGTTTATTATAAGTTGTTCTTGTTAATTCACTTTGGTAATATAGGTGACATACTATTTCATTTAGTAGAAAATGAAGAAATGACTAATTCAGCAGACAAATGTGTGAGAGTAAGCCTAGTTTCTGTATTTAAGGAAACAAGAACGAACACGCGTCCCGCGCGCGCATTTACACTCTTTTTCAAATTTATATAATTTATTATATTTTATTTCACTAATCTCTTAAAATCTATGCAAAACTTCGTAAAAATCTCTAAAAATTCCAAAAAGTCTTTGAAAACCTGTGAAATCGCTTAAAATTTTCAGAAACTTCTTGATATTCTTTTACATTCAATAATAACAATTCAAATCCCTTTTATATCCTTTAAAATCTATATTAAAATTATTAGAAATATCTTTAAATTCCATGAAATCCTTAAAAATTCCATAAAAATTTTCAAACTCATAAATCTTCTGAAATCCAGGTTAAAATTCGAGAAAATCTCTAAAAATTCCTAGAAACCTTTTGAAATTCCATGACAAATTTTAAAATCTCTTAAAATTCCCAGAAAAATTCTTGAAATTTTACGGTAACATTTAAAATCTCTTTATATC